>WBMZ01013162.1:0-19510 GCA_013400975.1 Atrichornis clamosus | reverse complement strand
CCCGGCGCAGCGCCCGCTCCGCTCCCCGCCCGGCCCCGCCGGCCCGGCTTCGGCCCCGGCGTCACCGACCGCCGCGCGGTGCCCCGGGAAAGCGAGTCCCGCCCGCCTACAACACCGAGAACGCACCACGAGCCGCCAGCTCGAAACTACACCTCCCGGCGAGCTCCGCGGCGCGACCCGCTCGGTGCTGTACGGGTTCCCTCCCTGGGGGCAGATGGGAGTTGGAGTCCGAAGGAGGGGACGCCACCTGTCGGCCGCGGCGGACAATGCGCGGGATGCCGCCGCTCGCCCGGCTTTGCCCGCCGGGGTCTGCGGGCCCCCGCGGGTTTCCCCTTTGGCAGTTCACAGTCCCGGGTCCCCTGTTCATTGATATCCACCGATTAATCAGACTGGCGTCGGGAAACGGGGGCACTTTCGAAGCTGTTTGGCACTGGAGGAACCTCATGACTACGCAGAGGCAGCAGCCCGGTACGGAGCGATCCCACAGGACGCATTAAGCTCCTACCGGGGGGCGGCAGGAACAGTAAAAGATCCTCCAGCTGTGCGCCGCATCCCCTCACCAAGTGTCTTCCCAGTCTCCAGTTCCACCGCCACCACGCCTCCTCTTTCTCTGCCGCATCCCCTGCGGAGGGCGACGCTGGAATAGTGCTTGTACAACTGACACCCTCTGCGACGCTGTGCACGCAGCCGCAGTTCCTGTAAAACACACTCGCAGCGGCCCCTCTCGCCGTCCCGCCCGCCCCTCGCCGTGCGCTGCAAGCGGCACCCAATGGGGCGGCGGGTGCAGTGTTTCCAAACACGGCACTCCCTGCACGCTCCCCGCCTCCGCCCGCGGCGGTGCGAAGGCACTTCCTCCGCAAGACACGGGAGCCGCCAGGGCTGCGCGGAGCGAGACGGAGGTCAACGAAGCCGCTTCCTATCCCCTCGTCTCCCCGGACAGCCCTGCAAGAAACAGCGGCAGCTCCCGGCACCGCCTCAGACGGGCGGCCCGGGGCCGGGATCGCGAGCCGGAGCGGAGGGGCGGGACCAGCTCTCTTGAGCGCGCCCCCTCGGCGGGGCTACACCAAGGCCCCGCCTCCTGCCCCACCCCCATCGCGGCACCCTTCCTCCGCCGCCGGAGGGCGCGCGCCGCGGCCCGTGCGCCACTCCCGTGAGGCCCCGCGGCGGCGGCATTTAAACCCGCGCGGCCGTTGGCCGGGGCGTGTCGCTGGTCGCTTGTCGCGAGACGCTGTTTGTTGGATCGCGGCGGTGGTGGTGGCGGCAGGATGGGGCCCCAGCGGATCAAGTCGGTGCCGGGCAGCCCCGCGGTGGCCGTGGCGTTCCCGGGAGCCGTGTGCCGGGGCAGCGGCTACCGCTTCGCCTGCGAGCTCCTGAAGCACGTCCTGCACCAGCGGAACCAGCTCCCGCTGCCCTATGAGCAGCTCGCTTACTTCTGCCGACGGGCGGCCCAGGTAAGGGGTGGCGGCCGCGGGGGGGGCCCCTGTGTCCGAGGGTGGCCCCTCCAGGATGGGAGGCCGGGGGATGGCCGTGGCATTTCAGTTTTGCCTGTGAACTCATGTTCTCGCGACTCACGCAGTAATGTCTCGGCGCTTTTGAAGTAAAGCGTTTTTGCAGCTGCATCCCTGAATGGTATGTCTTCCTTTGAAAAAAAAGTAAAGGCAACGTTAAGATCAGGCTGCTGAAGGTCTCCACAAGTTGCTCTTAAATGATTGTGTCCTACTCTACTCAAAGCGTGTCGCTGCTTTGTTACTCAGAAAGCTCTAGGAAAAAAAAATATTATTAAGTGATTTTAGAGTGATGGCTGATCTTTGAAAGTTGGCTTTCTAATTCTTATTGGAAGTAATCAGTAGTGTGATTCAGATTCAAACTGAGTAGCTAAGGACTGTGCTTTTGTGTTCCTCTCTCATCTCCTGATGTGGAGAGAAGGCATGCATCTTCTCGATGTCGGTACCTATAGCTCTCAAAAGGAACACAAACCCCTTTTTCCTTGACTCTCTGGGATGGGCCATGCTTTCTGTGGAGCATATTAGAACTGATATGTCTTTGTAACTAAATGTACTAATCTGAATTTTTGTTTTCCAGGATGGAGATGGGGTTGAGAAGCCACCTTCCATGGGCCTGGCAAACAGCAAGTGCCAGCAGGTGCTGATGGAGCTGGAGGGATTGTTCCAGCACCTGGAAGTAATGTTTAGTTTGACGCTGGTTCCTCGAGTTCTTTTCCTACTTGGAGGCAATGTCATGAACCCCAAGGAGTTCTATGAGCTGAACTTGGAAGGGTTCTGCGAGGGCACTGGTGAGGAGAGTCTCCAGACTGCGCCTTGTGTTCGCCAGCTCTTTCACCGCCTGTTTGTTGCAGATGTGTTCAGTGAACTTAAGGCTCTTCCTGTAACAGGCACACTTGTCCTGGTCCAGGGACACCGTGACTGTGGTGTTGAGTGGTTCCGGCCCAAGCTCAACTACAGAGTGCCAACTCGAGGGAGGAAACTGACTGTTAAGTTGTCCTGTGATGGAGCCCTCCACCTTAGTGCCTCGCCTCCACAGCACACGGCACCTGCTTGGGAGGACTATGTCTGGTTCCAAGCACCAGTGACCCTCAAAGGCTTTAGTGAATGAATGGGCCCTGTAGAAGTTTAATTGGAATATTCATTACCTTTTTTCTCTTTAAGTGTTAATAATTTCAGCAAATGTAACCATGTATTTTTGAATCACATCTGTCTGGATTTCTTTTTTCTCCAGGATGTCTACTGCCTTCCTGTAGCTTGACTGCACTCATCTATTGTCCTTGTTTCCTGAGTTGTTGTTGAAGGCAAATCCACTTCAGGGCACAGTTGTACACAAGTGCAATGATTCTTTAGGGACCTGACCTGTGGCACAGGGGATGAATTAATGTGATGGTAGTAAAACTCCCCTCTGTGTGCTTGATGAACTGGCAAATGCTGGATACATACAGTCGTCTCTGTCCTGAATTTTAATATGGCCATTTCCTGGCCCTGCCTTAGCCATGTTACCCACAGGCTGTCTTTAATGAAGTTACTCACTGCAAAATAACCTTCTGGGAGGAAGACTGCCTTCTGCAATTCTTAAAGGTTCCTCACAGCAGGAAGACCCCCGAGCAAAACTGGAGTGGGACACAGATGTAATATTGTTGCAGAACTGGGAGTTATTTCTGGCCAGTAAAGAATGGGGTGGGCACAGAGTCCACTGCGGGTTGAAGGCAGTTCATCTCCAAGTAGCCTCCAGGGCTGCTGCGGAGCTGGGTGGAGCTCCTTCCCAGGGTGTCACCCCGGCCCCGGCAGCTCTGCAAGGAGCAGCTGCAGGTCCCAGCACCGCCTCAGCTGCTGTGGTGCCTGCCCACTTGAGTACTCAAGTGTTTGTTCCTCTACTTGATAAATTAGACTTTTCCATAACTCACTTTCTGTTCCTTAAGATTCCAAAGAGTAAGACTAGCAGTTGAAAGATCTTGTACCTAGTGCTGTGCTGTACTGTACTGAAGATTGAAAGAGACTAGTTCTGTAGAGGCAGAGTAGCAATAAGCAGTATTTACTTTTTGTATTTTACTGATCTCTAGTTTAACAGCCCTGATATTTGGTTAGATATACAGGTAAGATTAAAGGTAAGCAGTTTCTTCTCTAACCTTCAGCAAAAATTAGGAGGGCTGCCCCAAAATGGTACCTTATTCTCACCTGAGGAAGGAACTTAGTCTTAGACCTAAATGTTTCTGAAATATGTAGAAGTCAGGAGAGTGTGATCAAGTTCAGCACTACATTTACCTGCCAAATTCCTGTTCTCAGTCATATTCTGTCACTTGGAAGCAGAACTTGAGCTTGTTTTTCTGGGCTGGTGTCTGCTGCACAATAGGACAGGGAGTGAAGCCCTGAGAGAACAGTGTGTTAGAACTAGATATGTGCTGGAGTTGTCTTCAGTCACCTTGGCGTTTGTCTGTGCTGTAATGAGCTTTTAATAACTTCAAATAACTTGGTCCAACTTGAGGAGAACTTGAGGAGAACTGGTAGTGAGGGTACTTGCTGTTACCAGTCCAAATTGCACAACAGATGGGTAAAAATCCCTTGTAAAGAGGGTAAAGGTTGAAGGAACCCTTTACACTGTGTGCATATTTTAACTTTGACCTTTTGGAATGGAATGAGATTGTAGAAGTAGGAGGAACTTAATTTGATATTTTTGAGCTTGAAGAACATTAGGGTGCTGTCTGCTGTATTATCCATTAACAATTGTTTACAATGTGCAGTAGCTCCTAAAGCTCATTGTAGGGCAAAAACTGCTAGAGTGAAGAAAGCTGCCCTATGTGCATCTGCCCACTTGAATATGAAGTCCCAGGTGTCTTGAATGAAATAAACTTGAATGTAGGAGCATTTGTGCTCAGGAGATTAAAACCCTTTACACTTCCACCAAAGCTGCTTGTAACATATATTTAAGACTGCTAGTGTCCAAGTGTTTAAAGAAGCTTTTGAACAGAAGCCTTAGCCAGTTCCTTTCACCTTTCTTTCTTGGATGAGTGCAATGTTACTGCAATAAAGTGTTTACACATTCTGTTATACTTGAACTATGAATGCAGCAATGATGAGATGCTGGGAATGAAAGAAGACAAGATGCTTTTGGGGTTTGTTTCTTTATTTTTATGAAAACATTTAGAGCTTGATTAACAAAATGAGTACTGGAATTATTATCAAAATAAAATGCTGGTTTCTATATGTGATTACTTTGAGGGATTAAACAAATCCAATGTAAAGGTTCTGCCAGTGCTAGAACAACTTGCTTCGGTACTGTGCATGTATTTCCACTGCAAGCTCACAGCTGCTCCACTTTTCTGACAAACTGCATGATGTCTTGTGCCAGAAGCTTTGGTTCCTCAAAGGCAGCAAAATGCCCTCCACGTGGCATGTAAGAGTAAGTGATGATGTTCTTGTAGGCGTCCTTTACCCAGATACGTGGTGTATGTAGGATCTCCTGTGGAAAAGCTGCAATCCCTGTGGGAACATACACGCCAACCCTAGAAGACACAAGTTAATTGCATTGTTGAAACAAGTCCTGGGGGAAGTCTGTAAAAACTTCTGAGTCTGCTAACTGCCACATTCAGCTGGAGAAGTTTCCCCAGAGCAGCACCCTTTGTGGTCTGCACTCTGCTGAAGAGCTTCTCTTCAGTTTGGGTATCCTTGAGTTTAACGAGGTTATACCTGCAGATGTGTAAAACAGAGCCAACTCTGCACACAGGTTGATCTTGAAATGTTTCACATCTTTGAAATTTTGTGCTACGTGACAAGATGCCACACCTCTTTGGGAAAGTTAGAAATGAGCCAGCTCCTGTTTGCTTTAGAATTTATGGTACCAAATGCATAACAAATAACTCTCTGGAGAGGTGGGCTCATTCAGTTCACAAAGAAAAAGGCTTCCCCATTTGTTTAAGTGATCAGTTGCCTGGAGAAGCCTGCAAAAGTTTGTGGTCAGCCTCTCTTAGAATCATCTTAATGTACCAGCTGTCAGGAGGTGCTGGGTTTCAAGTACTACTCTCCAAATTGTAACCCCAACTTTGGGCTTAACTGCTGTGTTTCTTAGTTTATCCTCCAGCGAGCCACAGCCTCCCTAATTCAGTTTAAGCTTCTCTCATAGATGAGCCTATGATTTTCTGTTTTGTTTTTACTGAACTGTGCCACAAGTTACATTTGTTTGGTAAGTATATAGACCTGTATTTTGAACACAAGACTGTGTTTGTTGCTTTGATAAGTCTTTTGCATTGTCTTGGCTGCAAGCTACCTTGTGAGAATTACAGGTGCGAAAGAAAAGTGACCCTTACCTATATCAAAAGCAAGTAAGAATTGGAATTTTTTTTTTTAAAGAACTAATTACATTTGCTGTTGTAAGTGATATAAATGTTTCATTTGCAAATCTGCCTTGCAATTTGCCATTTCATTACCTGCTATGAGCAGTTAGATCAGGGTCCTTGGAAAAGTTTTCCTTGTAGAATCGCATTGAAGACACAATGGAGGATGTCACCCAATAAATCATCACATTGGTCAAAAGCTCATCAAGAGAGTATTTGCTGTGGAGAGAGAGATGAAGAAATGGAAGCTGTTTCTCAGTGTTCTGTACTGGGCTCATGCCCTGAAGAACTGTTGTTCCTCTTAACCTTCGCTTATTTTCAAGTGGCAAATTAATTGACCCCCATGTGCCCGGAGCGAAACTGCCTGGTACTGAAGCAGTAGTGTGCAGTCTGCTCTAAGTTTAAACTATTGCCTGTTATGTGTAACCTTTCATCCTTAAAATTCAGCTTTGACTGGCCAGTGTTTTACCTGTATCCTCATATTAGTTACCACCACTCATTCTTTTAATGAGACTTCTCATGGAATAACATCTGTTTTCTTACCTTTCCAAGCCTCCATCATCTTTATGCAGAAATGATTTGTCTGTCCAGGTAGAGAATTTCTCCAAAATATATGCAGCAAGCCCCATCGGGGAGTCATTCAATCCACAACCTAATTCAGGGCAAGAGAAGAGCGGTTGCAGTGGCCTGGCATTGCAATACTGCAGTGGAAGTTAAAGTGGACTCCCATGAAGTGTTCAGACTTTTCTAGGAGAATCCAGTAGAGTGTTTATATTTTTCTATCCTTGATAGTACTTTATTTGTGACAAATTCTCCACAAAGGAATTGCAGCTGTAACTGATGGCACTACAAACTCAGGTAATTCCTATACAAAAGAAGCCAAGAGCTAAGAAGGTCCCATTGGCTTCTTGGTAATGTGTGGCAGAAGGAGCAAACTCAGATGTAAAGAGATGACACTCTGAAAAAAAATTTCAAATAAAATATTTGGGAGCACTGTCCTGCTTAGGATGGGTAAAGAAGACTTGAAGGGCTGTTCCTCACCTTTTATGGAATTTAAACAGTGGAGTGCTGTGTATCTGCTACCTGTTCGTGCCTTGGTGCACAGTGGCAAACAACATAACTCCAGCGGGTACCCAGCATGTTCTATCCGTGTTCTTACCAGTAAAACAGGGGTAGGGATTACTTCAGTATTTCTAGAGGCTTACCTTGAGAAAATTCCTGTACCATTCCCTAGGCTGTATTTTTACAGTATAGTCAGTATTGCCTCAAGTGTATTTTAGTGTGACTTTGTAGAAGGTGATGCACAGCATGGTCTCAATTGACCAGTGGGCATGGCTAACACAAAGTAGGTCTGTGTACTGGCACAGCAGTTTCCCTGCACTGGTGGGCCTGGGGTGATTTGTTACAGACCCAACTCATGCCATCGCTACAAGCAGCAATGGAGGGACAGGCTAAAAGGTGCCAGCTGGCATGTGACCGTAGTGCAGATGAGCATTTTCTGAGCTGAAGGCTGCCTCTGAACTCCTGTAGTCAATGTCCATGGGTTAGACGCTCAGAAACAACCAGTCTTGTTTGCAGCTTACCAGTCCTTTAACCTGTTCCACATCTTAGGTACCACAGCTTGTGGTGAGTGAAAATATTTTGGCTTTGCTTTAGACCTGCCTAAGGAGAACTAAACTGACAATGTCGATATTTCTTGACACTGAGTAGGGAATACATTTTTTCCCCTTATTAATTTTTTACATTTCACAATTTCAGTATGCTATAAAACCCTGCTCTCCATTTTCCTGGTTGAAGAATCTTAGACTATGTACAGTGGTCGTATGGAAGCTGCTTGGTCACTTCAGTCTTCCTTTCTCCCCTGCATGCATTCTTCTGATTCTAAAATATATTTATGAAACAGGGTTAACAGGGATGCAGCAGATTCAGAATATCATGGTGGGGGTTTTTTTGCTTTTTTTAAGAGTTTGCAAAATTCTCTTAATCTCTGAGCCAGCTGATGTTTGAAAGCATTACCCTTGACTCGGGGATTCTCTCATATGGCAGCAGCCAAACTTGAGCCCGTTGTGATTTTCTTCCTCTACTTCACTGGCTTTGGACTTTCTTGATATCAGTTTTTATTGGCTGATTTTATCAACCAGTCACTTGTAAACCAAAGCTTGGATAGTTGCCAATTTTACACCTAATGATTAACTTTTATTTCTAGAGAAGTTAGGATCTTGTTAAACAGTATAAGTGTCAGCACAGATTTTTGTGATACCCTCCCTCCCCTGAAACTTGCTTATTTTTTCTTTTGCTTGGATTCTCATGTTAACTAGTTTTAATCCTTTTCTTAAGGCAGTTGAAATTCTTAAGAACACTGGAGGAGAAGTCTCAACAAAATTTTTAATAAAAATTGTACAAGCTCCCTTAGTGTAGCCACAGCTCTTTGATTCTGCCAGAGGTCTGATTTTTGAAGCATGATTTTCCTGTCTTGTTATCACCTGTAAATCAATTCTCCTTGTCAAAACAGGTCTGTCATATTTCTGATCAGAGACTAGACACACTAATCTTCATTTTTCTGGGGAACCTTCACCTTTTGGCCCTTAAAAAACCCCAAACAACCAGAAACACCACCACCACCACACACTCCCTCCCACCTATTATATTGTTTGTCTCCATTTATTTCTTTGTTATTGCAAAGCAACAAGCTAGGCATTAGTTGACATTCCAGTGTGAGTTTCTTCTTCAGTGAATTGCCTGGATGGGGGGGCTATTGGTTCTCTAGTCTCCACACCTGACACCAGCCTAAGACAGCTCTGCTGTCTTTCCTGATCAGGGATTATTCCAATAAAGCATTGACCCTGAATCCTCTCTAGTGGGGAGTGATGCAAAGAATTCATTTAAGTGTTATGAAATGGCCATATCTTCATACTCCTTATCCACTGGCCCCAGTATGTCAGCATTCTGGCTTTTCAGGTGTTAGACCTTTGCCTACCTTTCCACAACTTTCACATTGCACTTACGATATTTTTCTTGTTTTCAACCATGTTTACTTCTTGAAGCTTCAATTTCAGGACCCTGTGTCCTACTTTAAGATACTTTTTGCCCAAGAGAAGTGGCATGCTATTTAAAAGACCTTGAAAAGTGATGCTTGAAATCTCTATCTTTTTTTGAGCGGTTCCTTTTAACTTCCTTTTACACAGTTCCTGTCCCCATGAACTCATTACCCACATGGATCTCGTACTCAGTCACCAGAACTCATTGCTTCTCAAATTTGGTTGGCCTTTGTTTTCATATACCATGACTGATTAGTGTACAGTGTTCACAGAGATACAGAGAAGGTACATTACCTGCAGTGTCTGGTTTGGTGGCTTGGATGTGTAAGTATCCAGACTCTCGCAGAACGTCATATATGTTCTTCTGCATGAAAGGGTACATACGTCGAGCATCTTCCCTACTGAGGCCTATGAGCCATGGTACATAAGCCCCAAGCATTATACAAATTATCCTTCCCAAACCTTGTTTGCCAGCGAAAACAACATTCAGATGAAGCCCTTTCACAGATCTAAAAGTAAGGTATGGGAGAGAAGGTTAAATCAAGCAATTTTCTCTCTCCAAATATTCTAGAAAACAAGTCTGACTGCAGCTGTGAGACAAGCACTAGACTGAGCCAAATACACAAAGTCCTTCAGGTTCATCATGATTCAAAAATATTTTTCAATACAAAGCATATAAATGCAATTGAATATGCAGGGTGGGGTTGTCCCTGAAGGAAACAAAGCAGAAGGGGATGAGAGACAGGGCAAACAGAAGGTAGGACTGTGGAGCCAGATGGTAGGGTAGGAACTGGAGACAGCTTTTCTGCACTGATTTCCTTTGCTACTTACTGTGGAAGCATCTGGGCCATGTTTGTGGTAATACGAGATCCCCAGTCTCCTCCCTGTAGGTAGTATTCCTTGAAGCCCAATCTGTTCATCAGCTTATGAAATATCCGAGCAGTTGCTATGGAGTCAAAGCCTGCAGGTAAAGAGAAACACAGGAGACCTGTTTGTCCTAATGTTCATCCCCTGGCCAAAGATTGTGACCTGACAGATGCACGTGAGTGTGGGAGTGTGGGAAGGCACCACGTGTGATGCTGCTCTGCCTCACTCCTTGAAAATAAAGTGAACACAAGATGATAGAAATTCAGTGGAAAGTGAAAGCAGACCTGACTTCCAGTTGCCATTGCCTTCCAAATCCCCACACCCAGCCCCAGAGCCTCAGCCACATGGGCCTGAGTGAAGAGCCAGGCATCTGCATCCACAAACAGCAGTGCCAAGGGGTGCCAGGGATAACTGAGGTGTTACTCCAAAAACTGCAATTCCAACAGAGCCTTTTAATTGCTTACCTTTCTGGTGAGGGGCCTCTGAGAAGCCATAGCCTGGGATGGATGGGCAGATGACCTCAAACACCACATCACCCTCATTCAGACTGTGCCTGGCTGGCTCCGTGAGCAGAGGGATGATCTTGTAGAACTCGTAGAATGATCCAGGCCAGCCATGGACCATTAGCAGAGGTCGAACAGCTCGACCATGAGGAACATAGGATGGCTTCACATGGATAAAATGGATATCAATCCCTGCCACACATTCAAGACAGATAAATTAAAGGTCTGGGACCATCACAGTTTCTGCTCTGGACTCTGAAGAAGGAGGGTGACAAAATTGTAACTAGCCTCCAGAGCAGAAGTTCCCAATTGACCCACTGCAAGAAGATGCCTGGCTGAAAGGGAATGCCTGGTATTGTAACTGTGTCTCATCTTTTACATACAGGCAGAGGTGTTGACCACAGTCCCAGATATTGGGGTCACTGGAGATTAGCATCCATCTCCTGAGAAACTGGTCTCACAGGATATAAGTAGATCTGCACTTAAGTGAATAGCATAATATGCTATTTGTAATGCAAAAACATTACAAAATTACAAAATATCTGGGTGATTAAAAGGGAAATATGAAAAAGTAAGTGCATGATAGAACTCTAACCTAGAGATCACTACCATAAAGTCTGCCTAAACTCACCTGTATAAACTACTGGGTAGTGCTGGGGTATACTCCATCCTTGGAGTCTGGCTAAATTTCACTAGTTTCAAAGGTGGCTTCAAGTTAATCACTGAGGAGCACCTCATCATTAGGTAGCACGGGTCCAGAGCCAGATGAAGCCCATCTTGAAACAGACCTAATCTTATTGCCACTGTGTAATGGTCTTTATCTTTACAAGGTTATTAATAACAGAGCCTCCACTAGTGATATTTCACTCATATCACTAAGCTGTTATGCATACTGTTATTTTATATATTGTCACTTCTTAAATCTCCCCCTTCTCGCTGTGCATTTCCAAGAGAGATCTGCTTAAGCCACACAGGCCCCCTCACCTTCAATGGTGGTGTGGAAGTGGGGGTACTTGTTCAGGACTTCCACCTGCTTGCGCCAGTCGAACTGATTCCTCCAGTAGGACACCACTTTCTGCAGGTAGCTGGAGTTGAAGCCATAGTGGAAGGCAGCCCCTTCCAGATGCGGTGTGAAGCGTGCCTGATCCAGGCGCCGGTGTAGATCCTGTGGAAGGGAGCCCTTCTTGTGAGGCTAGCCAGCTGCCACCATGTGTCCTATGCCAGGGCAGGCACAGACAGGCTCTCCCAGCTCTGCTGGCTTTTGTATGGCTCTCTGGGACACCACAAGCCCTCCTGAAGAAGTGCCACATTCTGCATGACCTCCTGAATTGTTTATATGGGGAATACATTTTTCTACTGGTTACACGTTCCCCATGGGCACCCAGGAGTACTGGGTCCTACTCCTGACTTGCTGCTAACTCACGTCAGGGTTATTGGCACTAGGAGCTTGGAAGCACTGCTTGGCTGGGAGAATAAGAAGTGCAACTTGAGGTGTTGGCTGCTAGTTGGTCAGATAACTGGGGACAGGCATGCAGGGATAGAGGACCTGTGACTCCGTCAAGACCCCATCCCTCTTCATCCTTCCAACCCTTCCCTCTGGGAAAGCCCCTCAGTCTTGCCCTGTTGGTTCCACTGCTGTCCCAATGCCCTCCTGCCCCGCTCCACCATCCACAGATCCAGTGTCAAAGTCTGCTGCTCAAAGCGTGGCCTTACTGCAGGAGAAGCCCCAGGTTGCATGGAGGGTCTGTTGTCTCAGAAAGTCCTTAGAGGACATTGCAATGGACTGGAGCTCAGCTCCTGTTAATAAAGGATGGTGAGCCAGAGCATTATCTAATGGAGCTGAATAGCTGCCCTGGCATATGTAAGTGCCCAGCTGTCACCTCCAAGACATCACTTCGAAGCAGTGAGGTGGGTGAAGGACTTCCTCCACCTTGCAGCTTTCTGCCCCTCCTTTCCCCCCAGCCAGCGGTACCTCGATTTCTTTGTCAGATGTTTCAATCTTGAAGGGACGGATGCTTTCATCTTCTTTCCCTTTGAGGGGTCTTTCACCTGAGCCCCACCACCCATCGCCCATGTCAATAGTCTTGATCTTGTGACCAGATCTCAGCCAGTAAAGCAGCATCCCTCCAACCCCCAGGGCAGCTGCAGGGACCAGGACCGCATTCTTCTGAGAATATTCAAAAGACCTGGGGAGGCATAAAATTGTTTGTTTCAAACAGAACTTCAACAACAGAAGTGTCAAAGGCAAAGGGACTTTACTGAGGCTTGTGTTCACATCCATTGGGACTGAACAGGAACAGATGACTACAAATCCCATGCAGTCTGCAGGGACTGGGTGTTTCTGTTACTTTTGAAGATCACAGGCAAGATTTGGGGCAGGTTATATCTACTGAGGTTTCTTAGAGGTCTCAAGCCCTTGCTGATCAGGACTTGCTGATCATAAGGTTTCCTTGTCCCTTTCCCTGTGAACCAGGCCGCCCAGGGTGACAAGGTTCAATAGGATATTGCCCAATCTATCTTGAGGCAGGCAGTGGAGTGAATGAGCAGCTGGTGTTGTCCAGCAATAAAAACTGCATGGGCAGAGTGTGCTGAGGAGCAGGAGGAAAGACAAAATTCTTCAGCTGCTGAAGAGAGCTGGATGTGCTGGACATGCTCCTCTTGACAGTGCTTTACACACAACTCCCCTACAGATTCAATGATCTCTCAGGGCAAGACTGCCCCTCCCCCCAAGCTTTCCATTAAGGTGTGTCTGCTGGTGCTCCTGTGTCTGTTTTAAACAGCAAGGCTCAGACTTGAGGTGTGGGAGCTCAGTTACCAGAGTTGGATTTGACAGACATGCAGGCCTAAATGTAGTGTACCTCTCTATCCCTCTGACCTGCACCTCACGTTCTCCAGCTTCCCCTGGGGATTAGTGGAGGTAGTAGCCCCAGAGGGCGGCAAGGGGGCTGTGAATGAAGATTTAGTTGTTGTCATTCAGAGTGCAAAAGGGATGATGCTGTGCCCCAACCAGGGCTCTAATCAAAAGAAGGGGCCTCAGCATGGAACAGCTATTTCACTCACCTGATCCGGGACAAGACGTTCTCCCTACAAAAGGGGAAAAAAAAGGAAGATCCTTATAGTCTGATCATGTTGTCCGATACCAACCCTTGTGGATGGTGTGAAGAATGTCCCCTGTTAGCACCACTCGTTGCCCAGGCATGTGATCACAAGCTGTTTAGCCACCTGGCAATATCTGCCATTATTTTGCCCACTCTTTGGATAGGATTGAAAGAGAGGGGCTCTGCAAGCAGTGCCTCTGCACAAAGAGACACTGTTTCTGGGCTGACTTTCAGCTAGATATTTTGTTGCCATTATATTCCTCCTTCAGCACAATTTAGATAAAAGGGAATAAACAACTGCATAGGTGTCCTTGCCTAGTTTAATCCTCTGAGCAGTTGTGTAACTTCAGCCAAGAAAATAGTTTACTTTGACTGCTGTGTAGCAATAGGTGTGCAGCCTTGGCTGGGCACTTCTGAGCTCCAGGGTAGTTCTGCTGCCAGCCATGCGGTGCTTATCGTGCTGCAGGGCTGGCACGAGGAGAGGCTTGTGGGACCCTTCCCTGTTCAGAGTTTAGTGAGCTGCTGTACCTTTGCCACTTCTAGCTACTCCTGACTGGATACCAAACCTTTAGTTCTCCCCTGCCTGCTAGAAAAAGAAAGTATCCTCCTTGGTTCTCTTTAAGCCTAGTAGATTCTGGTAAAAAAGTACAATCTAAAATCTAGCAACAGTAGAAGCGACAAGAGAAAGTCTTGCCTTGTGGAAGGCAGCTACATTAGGGAGTTCTTTGATGTCATAATTACAGTACCTTGAGAAAACAAAACAAAGCAAACACCAAAATAGAAAAAGCCTTGATAATCCGTGAAAAGTCAAGTCCTCTGAGTATTTGTTTTCACCTAGAATTGAGGGAACTCTGCTATCTGTGATGTAGAACCTGGTGCCTCTACTGGATATCCCAGTAGCCTCCAAGGCAATTTGGTAACTATCGCTGAGACAGCCTATGTGTGATTTTTCTTCCTGAAATTGCTTCCAGACAAGGAAGAACAGGGCTCCTAAGAACAAACAGCTTATGCAACAAGTAGGAATATCCCCCTTCACTTACATCCTGGAGCTCTGTTAGCAGAGGCCTGAAACAGTTGTCAAGGCAATAGCACAAACTCTGCACTGCTAGCAATGCAAGCCTGACCCAGAGGCAGCTCTCTGAGTGACACAAAACAAGGCTCAGTTAATCAAAACCTCCTCTGTGCTCATGCTCAGGAGAACTCAACTGCCTGCTCCCACTCTCTGATGGCCTGGTGACCCTCCCAGGGCTTTCTCCCACCCCCTACCCCAGGGAGTCCAATTCAGAGTCCCTCCTCCCTGTGCCGAGGAGATCTCACCAAGCGTTGGAAAGGATCTCCTGCCACATGTCTGCTTGTCCTTGTCTGGCCGCTGCTCCGAGTGTGGATGCAATCCCAGTTTCTCCTCTGCTGGCTTTCTCTTCCGCAATGACGTTTTCTCGGGGACAACACAAGCAACATCGTCCATCAGTGCCACCTATTGCCCAAGTGTGCAGCTGCAAACTGAGTTCAACAGAGGCAAAGGCAAAGTCCTGCATGGGGCGGGAATAGCCTTGTGCACCAGCACAGACTGGATGCCAAATGCACAGAAAGCAACCCTGCGGAGGCTGTGTCCACACAGGGCTGTATAGCAGGAACTTCAGCCAGCAGCCTGAAGGAAGGGATTCTTCAGTCTCTTCAGCACTTGTGAGCCCACATCTGGATTGCCACGGCCAATTCTTGCCTTCTGGTAGAAGAAAGACTGGAGTGGGCCCAGCTTTGGAGGTGCAGGAAGGCTGGAGCATGTGGCATATGAGGAAGGCGAACAGGCTTGCTCATTCTGGAGAGGAAAGGGTAAAGGGTGGGACCTTATTGCTCTCTATAGGTTACCAGCGGAAAGTGTAAGAAAAATGGACCCAGAATCATCCTGGAGGAGCAGCTGTTGAAGGACAAAAGGCAATGGACACAAACTGCAACAAGAGAAACTGAGGTTAGATATGAGGAGAACTTGCTTCACCATAAAGGTATTCAGACACTGGGACATGGTCCTCCAGTGTGAGATCTTCATGCTTGGAGGCATTCAAAATTTGACAAGGCACTGAGCAATCTGACATAGCTGAACCTGCTCTGAGCAGGTTCCAACACCAAAAGTGTTGGTATGAGCTCACCTCCGAGTGTACCTTGCAACCCATGTGTCAGTTGGCTCTATTTCAGGTGCACCTGTGATTTGCAGCAGCCAAAACATAAAGGAAGAGTTCAGTTTTTAATTTTCTACAGAAATCAATGCTATGTTTTAGTTCAGGGAACTAGATTTCATTTCCCTTGTGATCGGTAAAATCTTCCTGGATAAAGCTTCTCTTTTCTAGAAATTTGACAGCTTGGGAAAAGGAGAGTCCAAAGCCTAAGAAGTATTGGGCGGCGGAGGGGAAGTGGGCAGAACAGCAGTATGGAAAAAAATTAATGTGAAAGAAAGGTGAATCATGGGCATACTATGCACTGTTCTCAGTATTTTGCCTTTTTACATTTTCGCCAAAAGGTGTACTTCACGAAGGACTATTCTCCTTGCTTCCATGAGTGGCAGAGCAGTGGCAGGGAGACTCTCAGCAGGGTTTTATATGCTTTCAGTCAACAAAGACTGATATTCATCCTTCTGTTACTCCATTCTGCCTCTCAGAAACCTCTAGTTAAAGTCTTTTCCACTGTGCTGTCTCTGTTATTAAGCTTCCAAATAAAATATTGTATACATCAGTGGAAGGCTTTACAAATAAAAGAGATAATTACAAGAGTGGGAGGAACAAAAATGAAAGAGCTTTCTAGCTTTTTAAAGTTGACTGCTTATGTTTCCAGGAAAGTACATAGTAAATGAAGCATTTACGCTGCATAAAATCCACAATAAGTCTGTGGGTTTCCTAAATCAAAATGTCGTTAAATCAAGAATTTGTAATGTACCTCAGCTTTCAGTTATTTGCCTATGTTTATGAATCCAGTCTCCACGCCAAGAAGAACATGAAACATTCTCAAGACCTCCGGGGAGTCACCAGTGGTTTGGGGAGACACCAATGGTTCAAAATGAAATATTTAGTAAGTTCTTCCACATACACAGTTACCTCCGGTTATCCAGCCAGCTACTAGAGCTGATGATTACTACCTCTTGGTGCTAACTTGCTCCCATTTTGTTGTTTTATGCTGCAGTCCCTCAGTACTGTGCAGCCTGCCTGCCTCTCCTTCCAGCACAGTGCAGCAACTCTGTGACTGATGTACCTGGGTGTCCTTTCCACTGCAACTTCTGTGATTTCCCTGGCTTCAGGACATGAGTTTGGATTTGAACAACAACACTGCCCGTCCCATTATGTTAATTCCTCTGTCAATCATTTGTAAACCCTTACTCAGTTCTGGAAAGTTCTCCCTTGTTTGGTTCCCCATTGGCTCCGGCTCCCTTTCTTCTCCCCTCTCCCTCCCCTATTGGTTGTAACCCTGTCACCCCACCTTATCTCCACCCCTGGACCCTCATATCATTGGACCCTGATGCTCTCTCCGCCCCTTTCTACTCCCATATAAAATCTTGTGCACAAGCTAGCTGGTGGTTCTTTGTCACTGGAACTGTTTGAGTGTGGATCCTGATTAAACGTCGGAAGGCCAGGCGAAGAACCCCTCTTGCCTCTCTGTCTCCGCTGGTTGCTTGGATCGTGTGTACCCGTGTGCTGCCTGCACACACCTCGCAGGGAGTGCCTGGTGTGTGCGAAGGGATTTGTGAATCCCACAGGAGTGGCTCGACAAGGGATGCTTCTTGGAAGGTTGCTGTGCCTTGACCTTGCCCCCTCACACCCTTCCTGCCTCGAGAAAAGGCACTAGTGACAGGGGGAAAGCCCACGAAGGCCCAGGGGCCTAAAAGAGGGAGCATGACGTCAGCACGTGGTCTTGACCTTGCTATATTGTGGAGTTCTTATCTCACCCACACTGGAATCCTAGGAGTACATGTGTTTGTCTAGATCTCTTCTGCCTTTCTCTCTCTCTTTGTACTCCTAATTCTCTTTTCATGGAACTTTGTGGGTAACTTAACATCTCATAGGTTTAAAGGTTTCTAGGTTAAATGGGCTAAGTAAATGCTAAGTAAATTGATAGGAAAGATGGGTGCTAATGTCTTTACAAATGGCTGGGTGCCTGAAGGTCCCTAAGAAGAATAAGCCTTAATGAGTCTTAATGTCTCTGCCAACCTCAAGCTGCAGGTTTGTTACACAAACAGCCTGAACTTTTAAACTTTTATAGAAAATGCACAGGCTTAGTAGACTTCTGAATATTAACTTCTCTGCCCAGAGTGGGCTTGAATCTCATTTTAATGGTCATGATGTGGGGGGGATACACATTCAAGGGGGAATATGTAGTAGGCAGTTCGAGAAGTCTGTAACTTTGGCCAATGAGAAAAGGAAGAGGGTAACATGTGGCTGGGAATTTAGGATGAAAGAGGGCTGCATCCTCCAAAACCTCGAAAGAGACCCCATGGGGTATGGACTAGTGGACTCTCTCCCTTTATTAGAATAAATTTACAGGACTCCTTTTCCTCCCTTTTGGACATAAACATCTGGCGTAGTGAATTATTCTGCACAAAATGGTAAATACTAAATTAATGCCAAATAATGCTATGATAAGTGGTTTTATGTTGAATTTGGTGTTGCATTTAATTATTTTTCCAAAGTTCCTTAATTTTCTTTATTTTTGCCAATAAACGTCCTTGTGATTTTCATCTCTTGAGAATATCTGGTTGGGATTTCTCTTTGCGCCATGTGNACGGCTGACAGCTGGTCTGTTAGCCTCACGGACCTCAAGGACGCAGTCAGTGTCTATTTGTGAGAAGAAGGCCCTGAGAAGAAAATAAATTTACCTGTGAGAACTCATTGTCAACAGAGTTAAGAAATCCAAAACAAGGAGAGAAGTACGCAGCAACATGATGTTTTTCTGAAATGTGTAAGTGCTGATGCTATAGTTAACCAATAAATGGTAATGTCACAGTTATATAATAGCGAATAAGTGTATTGTAGCAGCTAAGTAACCAATAACCCTGTAGCACGAATGATAAGATATAGAAATGTATAAAAGGAGATGGGTTGTTTTAATAAACTCAGTTTTTGGCCTGAACCTTTGCACTGTCCACTTCGTGTGTCGCATCCACCCCAACAGCGACAAAGTAGAGTAAAGGAACCTTCAGTTTAACCCCTGGATTTAAGTGTCTGGGGGGTAACAGGGGTGTAGTAGGAGCCTTACAGCTGCTGCCACATGCAACATGGTTGACTCATACAGGTACAACAGGGACACTCTCACACACAGTAGCAATTGGTCAGCTTGGCTGTTGCTTTGCAATAGCTACTTATGCTCAGCCAGTAGTGGTATTTATTCAAGATTCCTATTAATTATTACATAACTTTTAAAACCAGTTGTAAATCCATACTTGGAATGTTGTTTCTGACACAGGCACTACTTTCCAGAAAAGTTAGCCCGTATCCAGATTCAGTGGGAAGTCATTGCATTCTTGATCCAAGAAACAAAACTAGGAATTTGGACAAAAACAGGCTTTGATGGCTGGGTACAGTCCAGTCCCCAAGAGGTGACTCCATATTGGACAAATCTGTCCTTATCTTGGCAGACCAGAGGTCCTCCAACTTCAGCCTAGGGAATAAAAGAGAGTATAAAGTGACTCCTCTAATAATGGAGACACTAGGCATGCAAATAACAAAATACTGGCAGGAATAATATTGTAACTCCAAAGGCTTCAAAATGTGATTGACACAAGGACTCAGAGTATTTTATTATACCTGCTGGAGTGAGGGAGGAGGGAAGGGGAAGTTATTTCTAAGCATCCAGTCCATGTTCTTGGTCTGAAGGTCTACCAGTCATGGATGTGTGTACATGCCCAGATCACTGTAAGGTCAATTGCACACATAAACATGGAAGTTTCCTAATTTTCCACATCCCCATATCTCCTTGTTATGAACAAAATTAATGTAATTGTTCTAATGCTGTTCCTTAAAATCCAGGCATAGCAGGATATGAAAGCCTATGTCCAGTGATTTTTGACACTATCAGTAAACATGCTGCCCACAGTCTCTAAGTCCAGGCAGTATATTACAGGCTTTACTTCAGGTGAGGGGGATATTCACCACACAAGGCTAATAGGATGTGGTGTGTTTGTGTTTCTTA
>WBMZ01013161.1:0-30630 GCA_013400975.1 Atrichornis clamosus | reverse complement strand
TTTCCTGTTTTAAGTTTTAAGAAACTTTTCTTAAAATTTTAACTCTTGCTTGTGAGCCTCAAAGCAAAATTGTAATAGATCAGCCTTGATCTTCTAAGATTTTCTAAGGTAAAACGAGAATGAGGGAACCTTTCTGTGATATAATTAAGCCCTTTGTCACTGGGAACACCAAGAACAAGAATAAACTCCATGTAAAAAAAATCCTCTGGCTACGTCTTGTGTCTTTTCTGTTAAAAAGTTTACACTGTTTTCACTTACTGTACTTAAATGACTTTTGAAGGGATTTTAACACTCCCCTGCCACTGTCAGCATTGAGTAAAGTAAAGAGTAAGCGGAGAGAAATCAAAGAATTTGTTTTCGATCTCTAATGATCTGGTGATCCATTTGCTCAAAGGATTTTTCTGTGCTTTTTGGAAAGTATTAACCAGTATTCACAAGCAGTGTTTTTTTTATTATTTGAAAAAATGCTCATTTAATATTCATGATGTTATTTTCAGTCATGGTGTTATTTCAATTGCTAGAGATGGAGAAAAGCAGTATTTTACGATATAGAAAAGCTGTGAATATTCTTGTCATCCCCCAATCATGCTTTTAGACACTGCACAGTCGTATAATGAGCACACAGATCCTGCTCAGACTCCTGCATTTTCAGCAGTCTCCCAAATGTCAGCCAAGTCAGACCCTACTTAGCTTCCAAAATCAGATGTGATCAGGCAAGTAACAATGCAAAGAAAAATAAACCCTGAAAGGCGCTCTGAATTATAATGTACTTTTTTTTTCTGACATGCAAGAAAGAACAAAATGGAAGTTTTATCACAACTCTGCTTCCTTTTGAGTGCCCCCACCCACCCTTATTACTGTGTGCAACGTTTTCTCAAAATAAAGGCACACTGATTTGTTTGTTATTTTAGGCTCTGAGAAGCAGGTCAGACTGGAACCCTGTCCAAATATATGCCTCTAGTCCCATTAAGGACCTGTAAGCGTGCTTATCTCCACCCGTGGCAAACCAGTTCGTTGTCTTCCAGCGGGAGCTCCTGGTAGTACATAACTCTGTCTGTCTGTGCACGCTCACGCATCCTTGCAGGACCTGAAGCCGCTTCGTTCCTGCCGGTTCTCGCACAGGGAGAGATGCACGTAATGAGCTGCATTAGCCTCCTGCCCCGCCACTGCTCGGCTATTATTTTGACGGCTGGTGACAGGATTCTGGAGCCTCCCTTCCCCTCTGTCACCCTGCCTGGCAGCCGCAGCTGGGCGGCCTGATTTGTGCCCTGCCAGCCCCGGAGCGAGGGGGGAGCAGCGGGGAACACCCTGAGGCCACAGCGCTTCACTGCAGGGGCTTCAAGGGGTCTCCTAAGGGCAGGGTCACTGGCCACAGCTGGGGGCTGCTCTCCCTCCTCTCTCCTGCGACCGACACAGCTCCTACACTAATAAAAAAATTCTGCTTTGCTATTTTTGTCCAAATATTTGAGCCCTTCAGACATCCCTGAACAAAACACTCCAGCTATTGGCATGCTCTTGCTAATCCAGGGGAACCTTTTGCGTGGGCCTCTGCTTTCTAACCTGAGATTGACTTTAATTATCCATTATTCTGCCTTCCTCCCTGTGAGCCTCTCGCTGAATGCATTGTGCCACCCAGCATATTAGTCAATCATCGCAGCTTACGGAGCGCTGTACTTTACATCTTGGCCTCGGTGTCATTCATGTGCACTGAGTGGAGACAGCAAGCAGTTTTAAGACGCTGAGTAGATTTAAGCATGCTAGGGCCTGTCTGTCCCTACAGTAAATAGCTTTGCTGACATTTAAGCTGCACATGGCTTGATGTTAGGTCAAACAAAAATGTCACACTATAATCACTTTTTAAATAGCTGTTTCCGGCTCAGTTAGTACTGTATAGTTCCAGAAGAGAAAGCACTTACAAGCTGACAGGCAGAAAGAGGAACCGTCTGTATAGGATGTTTGCCTAATCCCATCCCTGCCCTTGCCTGTCAGGCTTGGAGGCTTTGTTTGTTTAAAAAAAAAAAATTGCGTATACAATTTAATGCCACTGTATTTTCAGCTGGGCAGGCTCTAAAGAAAACTCACGAATAAGTTCTGGAGAGAACTCACAGCTTTGATGTAGCTGTGAGGGGGTTGGGTGGCCCAGGGGGCACCCAGCCATCAGCAGTTTTTGGGGCTGATACTGTGTCTTGAGGCACTAGGCTGCTGAGATGCTACTGCTGAGAGAAAGCATGTAGGTAAAATCCTAATGAGCTTTGACAGCAGAAAATGTGAGGGGTTTCACGTTCCCTGATACCACTCCTTAAATTGATCTCTGCCTCTGAACCAGCCTATGAAGGAAATGGACCATGGCGAAGCCATGCCAGACTTGCTTCCTCTCTCAGACACCTCAGTTTGGTGTGTGACTGTCTCCATATAGAATCATAGAATCTTTTAGGTTGGAAAAGACCTTTGTATGGTTTCACTGAGGCTCTGGCATCCTGCCCTACCCTAAGGAGGAACTAACATTCCCACGGGGCACACAATGGCTTGCCACAGAGCACAGCAGCATTCCCCAGGTGCTGGTCCCCCACTAAGACAGGCAGTGAGTGGGTCAGAGCACCTTGTGGTGAGGCTGAAGTGTGTACTCAAAAACCAACTCTCCCAACCCAAATATGGCTGGAGGGAATACTTGCATCCCACGGCTCAGATGCATGTCTGAGGTGGCTCCTTCTTATCTCTCCCACCCTCCCAAAATCAGCTATGTGTGCCATTCTGTCCACCTGCAGTTTTGTCTTTGCCCCACGAGCTCTCCTGGGGCTTATGAGCAGTTTCTTTTGTGGCAATGGACGGCTGTAATCAGAGGGTGGATCCGTGGATCGTGAAACACTTGTAGAAGGCAACACCTGAGAGATCTACAAAGATGAATGAGAGTGCATAATCTTTTGTTCAGGA
The DNA here is from genome assembly GCA_013400975.1 of Atrichornis clamosus. Lineage (NCBI taxonomy): Eukaryota > Metazoa > Chordata > Aves > Passeriformes > Menuridae > Atrichornis > Atrichornis clamosus. The sequence goes on along the minus strand of WBMZ01013161.1, from coordinate 27,699 downwards.
AGAACAGTGCTGGAGGAGCCATGGAAATCCATGAGGGAATAAAGCAGTTTGGCATCAGCAGTTTAGCAGGAAGGAGGAAACCAGCCTTTCTTGCCTTCCACTGTAACCTTTTTCATCTTAATTTGATCTCTGGGTCTATTATTTCTAACAAACTGGCAGTCTGAGAAGGTGCTATAGACATGACTAAATGCCACCACGAGAGTCAAGCCCAAGCCCTGAACACCCTTGGCTGCTGCTTCACAGAGGCTGCTGACCCCAGTTTGTAGGTCTGTTGTAAGTAATTTCCTTTCCTGATTAGGTCAGAACAGTGGCACCAACCTGAGTGTGTCAACATGGGGATTTCCTGCTATGTTGATTTGCCTCTGTTCTGAAGCAAGCTGTATGCTACACTTTTTAAGTTGAAAAGCAAGTTTATTCCTGTAGAGATATATTTCCAAGCTGCATTTAGGCAGTAACCAGTAAATCTTTACACATTCCTCATTTCACATCATAGTTACAGCAGGTGGTGGCTATGCTCTAATCCTGTAATAATGAACACAGTAGATAAACAAAACTCTTCCACATTCAGTGGAAGATAAGCTTTTGCCAAATGCCGTTGCAAACTACGGGGCACTATGAAAGGGGTGCTGGGAAAAATATTACAATCTCCAAGAGGTAGGGAAAGTTAATATTTTGTTTACAAGCACTGAACATTTCTTAACCCAGAAGCACCTTTTGTTACACCCCGAAGTTGTGTCAGCAAATCTTTTTCTTTTAGGCACAGTTTACTGGGAATGACTGTGCTTTGGCTCAGCCACTGTTGTGAAGGCCAGCGGTTGCCATTGCACGAAAGCTGTGGGGAGCCACTTTGGGGCTGTTGGAGAGCTCCTCCTGGCCAGGAGATGGGCAAGGAAGAAACAGAGGGTGGAGTATACACAGTGCACAGTAAGTTTAGTAAGAATGACCACACAAAGTCCAGCCACTTCTCCCTGTCTTAGGCTCTTCACCAGTGCAGAGAACAAAGTAGGATTAGAGGAGCCAACAGTGGGTGAGTGTTCCTGAGCAAACACGAAAAATGGCATGCACTGAAGATTGAATGCTGTGATTTGTGATCTTATATGGATTCACTGGGCAAGAGGACCCAGGCCAGGCAAAAGGAAAAAAGTCCCACTGATTATTCAGATAGAGACTTTCTAAATACGAGTTTACATCCTTGTGTTGTGGAGTTTTTTCTTGTAAAACGCACAGAGCAGAGTAGAGGTGGGCAATGGCAGTTTTGTTACATGTTCCATGTGAAATCATGTATGCCATGATGGACCATCAATTAAATGCAATGTTTAAAACTGTAAGTTATCACCCTTTGTTTTGTTTGCTCATCATCAAATAAAGATTTAGAGAGCTCAGGCAAGAGAAAGTTTTCTTCAGTCTTACAGCATTTATAATGCATTCAGGCATTCAGCTGAAAGACACTTCTTAGGAAATCAAAATTTAATAATTATTTAAACTATCCTAGTTATCTCTTTGGTTTTTTTTCTTGTTAAAAAAAATACTCAGCTTCCTTTCTATTGCACATCACATGTACAATATTCAGTTGTAAGTGATTAGTAGCACATTCTTGCAACATCACATATCATTCTTGTTAGTGAAGATCACAGGATCACAGAAAGGTTGGGGTTGGAAGGGACCCCTGGAGAACATCTGGTCCAACTGTTCTGCCCAAGCAGGATCAGAGAGGGCAGGTGATCCAGGACCATGTCCATCTCCAAGCATGAAGATTCTGCAACCTCTCTTTGTCACCTTCAGTGGCAAAATATCATTCCTTTGTGCCACCCTTAAAAGGAGAGGAACTTCCCATCTGCAGCTGTTTAAGTGAATTTAAAAAAAATAAAAAGAACACACTAAAATAAGAACTAAAAAGATGTTAACATTTCCACGTTTTGCTTTGCTGACTCCACATTCTTTAGTTATATGTAAAAATTTACACAAGGATTTTATTAAGTGATTCTTTACACCCACAATTTTACTGTTTCTTTGCAAGTGGATCATGAATCCCCCCCAAATTTTCAAAGCTAAAACCTGCAGCCATGTACCATTGAAATTCCCAGGGATTTTTCAGTATTACAAATTGTCTACTGAGGTACCATAGGTTTTCATATCCTGTATTTTTCATATGGAATATCTAATACTGTAATATCAAACTGAATTTCTCCTGTGCAGAAAAAAAACCCCATTGATTCTCACTTACCTGCCTTTTAAACTAAGGTTCTTTAGATGAGGCAAATATTTAGAGAGTTATTTTTTTTTCTGAAAAAAGTCTTAATTTTGACACTTGGTCTTGAATATATTTTATGTTTTAATGCAAATTTGTAATCAATTTGCAGGTTGTGTGAACATACCTAAATAGAAGACATGCTTTTTTGTGAAGTGTGTATCTCAGTTAGGCTTTTTGGCTGAGTGCATTGGCAGATGTCATCTATATGTGCCTTCCTAGTTGCAGTTGTGTATCTGTTCTGTGAGAATTATATATTTAGCTTTTAATTATTTTGCTAAGAGTAAAATTAGTGAATGTTTTCATAAGCAGAGGAGTGAGATCCCTGTCAGAAGGCTCTCTGAGTATCAGAGTAGCACAGCACACACATGAAGACTCAAAAAAGCATTTCAAGACATCTGGAAGTTGCAATACCCCTGTGCAAGGCACCCTGATAAACTGCTGTGCAAAGTGTTCCAGTGTAGGGCACTGACAGGTCGCTGCAGTGACATTAGGAAGATGACAGCGATGCCTGAACCATGATTTCACATGAAAAATATTCACATGAAGAATATTCACTGCTTTTTGAATATTTGGAGGGTCATTCAAATTACTGACGCAAAAGGAGCACACTATAAAATTGTTGGGGTGAAATTTGTGATTGTCTTGGATAACTTAGCTGGCTGGCCTCTGTAAACTGGTTACGGAGCAATTCACAATTCACAGCAAAACCTACCCCAGTAAAACTTCTGTCTCCTGGCTTCTCTGTCTAGCTGCTTTTTTTGGGATAAAAAGGTTGGATTTTTACGAAGCTTGTCGGTAAGATCCTTGATCTCTCTAAGTTCTGTATTTTCTTTTTCTGTGTGAACATTTCAATCAAACCGAATATGACAACTTAAAGAGGTGCAGATGGCTCTTGAGCTGGAGAGAACTGGTTGTCTAAATTAACTGGTAGAAAGGGGAGCCTTCTACTTAGTTGACTAAAGTTTCGCTCTGTTAATTTAGTAATGACTTTTTTCTCAGCCTTTATTCATTACTTAAAAGTTTTTTTCCTTTCCTGATATGGATTGTGACTCTACTAATGATAAGCATTTCATTTTTTTTAAGAAAGTCCAAGGGGTAAGTATAAATCCCCTAGAAATACCCAATTTCATAAATATTTTGAATTTTTTTTAGCACTGGGGTATGCATTATTCATCACTGTTACTTGACTTTCTCTCATGAACATTTTGGTATAAAAATTAAAAAAATAATACACATGTGCAGAAAGGTGAAAGAGAAATTATTCCTTTCTCACAAAGCATATTTTCCATGATTCAAGATTTATTTGATTTTTTTTTTATTGCAGTTTTCTTTTCAATTTCTTTTCTTTTAAGTTTCTTTATTTTCCCCTTTTTTTTTTTTAATTTTGCGATTTCCTGTTCTGTCAAAACTTAGCCCCTGGCAGCTATGTTACAAGGTAAGTGGGTTAAGTAGCTCTTAATTTGAAATAAAAAAATGTTTTTCTCAACGAAAGCTGCAAAACTGAGTGTGTTGGCGGAGGAAAAAATGTTGGTCTCGCCCTTCCCTGTTCTTACATAAGGAATGTTTTGATGTCCAAATTAGAAGACTAAAGTACTACCAAGCAATAATATTTCAGGTAATTGAATTTGAGTTTTGTGAGAATTTTTTGTGGTCATCGCTTGGTAATTAAGGGCTGGTCTTGGATTTTAACTTTTCATTTTTGAAATATGAACTCTTTTTTCATACGGATTAATTGGACGTTTCGTGGCTGATGGCCAAGATGCTCAATTTATACTTGAATTACAGATTTAGATGTAAAGTTCCAGCTCCACTTGGTGCAACTTTTAGCTTTGAGTTTGTGACTTGCCACATGCTCGAGGGGAAGAGCTGCAGTGAGCAGCTGCCACGCGGTCCCGTGTCGCGCTGCTGCGCGGCACTGAGCACCATCCCCGCGCGAAGCCCGTTCCTGCTCAGGGAGTCCTTAGACCCGGCAAAATGTTTTCTTCACCTCTGAATGCAGCTGTGAGCAACAGGCTGTACCGTGCCAAATACAGAGTGTTGGCGTCAGTTTGGGCTTTATTCTGCTGGGGTTTTATTCTGTTTTCTGCGTGTAAACGTTTCAGCAAACTTTTCTGTTGGCTTCTTGGCTGCAATATTCCCAGAAAAAAAAAAAAAAAAAAGATCATTTGTGACCTACAAAAGATGGAAATGGGAGTTTCAATGAATGGTTGGAAGCAGGGCCTCCAAAGTTTTGTTTGCAGGTGCTCTTCGGCCACCCAGCAGAGCACAGAAAATGCCACAGTCACTGTGTGTGAGGAACACAGCTGAGATGCAGGCTGGACAACACTCTAAGCGTGTCTTAAACAGGCTCGTGGCCAAAAAATATTCTGGTAAAGAGGTCATGAGTAATTTTTAATACTAAATATTTTCATGAATGGAACTTTTTGCAACAAGAAAATACAAATGTGTCATTTTAAAATGCACTCATTGGAAATCATTTTCAATTAATGAAACTTGTCAAAAATAGCCTACCAAAATAATTATGAAAAGCACTTTTATTTAGGGAACAGTATTCACTGCTCCAGTATGAGATGTTCTCAAAAACATGTTGTAAAAAAGGATCCTAGGCCAAAATCTTCAGGGTGTTTCCAATCCTACTGGAGTTGTGTGACTTTAATTCAGTGCTATTGCATTATTATAGTCAATATATTTTTGATAAGTGAAATAAAACATTAAATGCTTAATCCAAAGCATTTTTATAAATTGGTAAATGCTTTAACCAAAGCATTTACATGTATTTCTTTGCTCATAGGATGTTTAAATTTCTCCCTCTTTCTGTCCTTAAAACCTTTTTATGTTCAGGGGAGGATAGACACTGGGAGCATGTGCTATCAATTGCTATTATACCGAGTGTGAGAACTAGAAAAAAATGTTTATCTTCAAATCAACAGAGTACTCTGGACAAATCAGGCATTTGTTTTAATTTTTTAAAATTAAAATAGGAACACTGGGTCACAAACTATCATTCAAAATTTAAATGAATCTTTCTGAAAATATTTTTTCACAATTTTAGTTCTATTTTTTCATCCCAAACTAATCGCAAATTTGACATAAATTCTTGCATAGTTTCAACATGTATCTGCTTCTACTGACAGATAAATTGCATAGGTAAAAAAAATATTGCTCTAAAGCTACCCCTTGCATATTGGATATGTATCTGTTGTTTAAATCACAGCAACAGTTAAAATGACAATATATTTATCACCCAGTCCTATGAGAAAAAAGCATATGACCTTTTTAAAGAAGAATATATATGTAGATGTTCTGCTGTTTGCTTTTGAATCACCCATTGCTGCTGCTTGATCACAAATTTGAATTATGGAGACAGTCTTCCAGACCCTGCTGGTAATTAATCGCTGTAACTTGTGTGTGCCTTTGTGAAGCCCACAGTGCGGCTGCAGATAAACAACTAATTAGCACTTTTACACAAGTGAAATGGATTTCCAATTACCGCTATCTCCCCCCTTCCCCCTATTCTTCACATGCATTTTTCTTAGGCATTAGGGATGCCTCATGGCTTACCAAACCAGATAGTCTTGTCTTTATCCCTTTCTCCCTCCACCATTCAGCAAGGGTTTAATCCAAGCCAGGCTGCTGAGCTGCTATGCCTACACTCATGCTGCTGTGCTGGTGGGAGAAGCCTTTCGTAGGAAAGAATTAACTTTTTAGATAAAACAAGAAACCATAAAATGCATTTGGGCGAGAATGGTGGTAGTAGTTTATAATCAGATCTACTCTACTGGTAAGAGCCTGTAGAAGTATCCCAGGTCCCTAGATTAGCTCAGAGGACTAAAGGTAAAAAAATGTGACTAGCAGTATCTAGTGTATACGGGCACAAACTAGGAAATCCAGAGGAATCTGTAACATGGTGTATTACAAGCAGCATAGAGGTGCAAACTAGTCCTGTGACCTGCTTATCTGCAGAAAGCTGGGACTGGATCCAGCTGCTTTGATCCTCCAAGAAAGGAGGGAATGCAGCATCATGTACAGCTAATTTGGTAGAGTTCAGCTAGAGTACAGCTCCAGCCCTAACGGGGCCAGATGGCGTGACCCCGCTGCTGTGCTGCCCACCTGCCCAAAGCACGGCACTTCCCTTTGGCAGGCAGCTGCCTTCCCACGGGGGGAATGCGTGTCTTCAGAGTTGCTTTAAGGAAAAAATAAATGCCTTGCACTTCTTTCACTCCAAAGAGGGACCCTCCTCTTGAGCACAGTAGTCTTCTGTTTCCACCAATGTATTTGGAAATCTTTACAGCATCCCACCAGAGCCAATGCAGCTTCGATGCTTTATTTCTCAGAGGCACAGCAAGTATGGAACATATTACCTTGCTGGGAAAATTCTGACTTGGATTATTGCTTTGGCACTCTCCAAGTGGCCTTCTCACTCTGTATCCCAAAGTGTCTCCCAGGGTAAAAAATTCCATTACCCGCAACCAGTATGACCTCAGTAAGATCCACCTATGGCCAAGAATAGCTCCATGTTACTGTCAGTTAATTATTGGTGTCATTCATTAACTGAGGAAGTGAGAGCCAGGAAGAAACACTTTATGGCCGGTGTCATGGCATGGCACAAAACCCACCTAACCAGTCACCATCATCACCATCAGCTGGCTGAACATCTCCAAGGAGTTTGTTCCTCGGGTCCATGGGAGGGGCATGGTGCACACACAGTCACCCTTGCATGCACACCCCATGCGTGGTCACACTCGGGACTGTCATCCCACCTTCCTGCAAGAAGGCCTGAGCTGCTATCACCTTAAACCCTGCACTGCTCTGACCTTAAACCTTAATCCTGTGTAATCTGATGGGGGTGACTTCCCAATCCAGCAGACTGGTACTCTCTAAATTCAGGCTAAAGCTTTTTCCTTTGGTGTACAGAGACTGGTACACTCAGCACATTGATAGAGCATTAGGGGAACCCAGTTAGGCTGACCGCTGCCTCTCTGTGGCCATCAAGGAACAAGGATCAAAGAGTCCATATTTTGATGCAGAGTAAAAAAAAGGCATCTCTGCTTCTTCACCCTGACATGGTTAGTGCCTGACTTTATTTCTTGCATGCCTAAGGGATGAACTGAGACACAAGCCAATGGAGAGCTGAAGGACCAAAACATAGCTTCTTGTGCTCCAGAGGGAAAAGTCCACGTTGCCCTGCTAGCTGAAAATGCTGGTGTGAGTGCTGCTGGCAGCATGCAGAAAGCCTGATGCTGCTCACTGTCCTCTGCACAGGCACAGCCAGTGCCCAGTCCTGCCCTTCTCACTGAAGACATTCTTCCTCTGCAAACAGGGCTGGGGCTGAGGCATTAGGAGGATTTTGATCCATATGAAAGGCAGGCAGAGAGCACTGCAGAATGTGAGCCTGAATGCATCTGTGGTCTCAAGATCTCATAGATATGCAGATGTGCTATGATGGACTCCTCCCTGCATGCTGACATTCTTGGTCTTTCTGCTCCTTCACGAACACCTCTCTGACAGCCTACAGAGCTCTCTAGTATCACTCCTTGTTCCATTCAGAGTTCATCCACCTCTCTTAACCCCATTTACTTTGTCAGCAACTTTCCTCACCCTCTCACTGATAGCAGACACCCAGTTCACCCCTAGAACTTTTTTTTTTTAACATATGAAAAATGCTTTCTTTGCTTTTCCCTCTCCTCCTCCTCTCTGCTCCACACCACATATTCTGGAAGTCACCTTCAGACCACACTGGAGTGTTACCTCTATTGCCCAGGGCTAGGATCATGTTACAGCTTTCCTCTTGTCACTAAAGATGTGTGCTCTGATTTGAACTTCTCCAAAGTTCAGGGATGTTTGGAATCTGGACTTTTGGCTTGGACCCCTCTCAGTGCCTCGTGTCGGCATCTAGGAGTTGACAGAATTTGTTTGCAGCTGAGGCAGCCAGGTCTGCAAGATGTAAGTGACCAGGAATAAAAGAAAGAAACCCCAGCCCTCTAATTAAAACTGGTCCCATGAGGAATTGCCTGTCCTCTGGAGACATACCAACATACCTTTCTTTCTGCCCAAGCCACAGGTCAGGCAGTGCTCGCCTGACTACTGGAAATCTCAACAAGCAAGGAGATTGCAGGACTCTAGGGCCACACACCCTGGTCTGGATGGCACACGCCTTCATGTTCTTTCTCTCCCTTCAAGGGACTGGACTAGGAGAAGGTGATGGAGAAGATCCTTGCAGATAGATAACCCCATCTGGCACATGGCTGCTTTCCCTTTGCAATGGCTTTGCGGAGGCTGGGCTGTGGAAGAGAAGAGGTGATGGGCAGAACAAGTGTTTTTTGCTTTTTATTTATCCTACCAGAGCAGGGTTGGACAGCTTTGCCTCCATCACAGGACTCAACAGGCAAAGGGTGGTGGGAGGAAGACAAGACTTGTTTGAAAGCCCTCATCAAAGTGCAGGCTGCGCTCCTCTCCTGGCAGCATGGCACCTCATCCCAGCAGCATGGCACCACATCCCGCAGGGTTATCCCTGCTGCTGCTGGGGGATGTGAGAAAGGCATTCCAAGCCTGCGCTCTCTGCATGCACTCAGCCTGCCCCTCAGGGAGGCACAGCCCTGGCCAGGTGTCTGTGCAAACCTTAGGGAGCCTGCCCAATATCAAAACAAACAGGGCTGTCATTTTCTCTTCTTCTGTCTACAGGAACCAAAAGTTTCCTTCCTGCCCTTTCCTCCTGGCAGAAAACAGGCAGCTGAGAGATGGGCCAGAGAGGCCAGGGAGGACTACACTCTCCAGTGGCCCCCACATGCCCAGGATAGGAGGGAGTTGATGCAGCCCAGGCTATTTTTAACCTGGTTTTTTTTGCACACTGGCAGTCAAGTCTCTCATTGCTTTCTTCCTTCTCTGTGTCTCTGTGTGTCTTTGCAGCTCCTTCCTGCTGCCGTGAGATATGTGAACTATATATGGCCTGGGAAATCTGCACCAGGCAGTATTTTTAAACCAGGTCTCCGCTTTCAGGCTGCTGTGACGCAGTTTATCCGACTTTGTGAGTTTCTCATGGGAATGCAGGGTGCCCAGCAGCAGCCTGCAATGCTTGGCTGTTTAGCTTTTGGCCCACACAATGCAACCCTTGGGGCCCAGGCTGGCATCTCGAGACTTGGGAAGCAGCAGACCTTGTGTGTATGCAGGGGAGGGTTCGAGCCTGGCTGTCACCACAGTGCAGCTTTCTGGATGCCAGCTGCAGGTCTGCGAAGTGAGGTGACTTTTCCAGCTGGCCAAGCGTTGCCATCGAACCTAGCGGGCTGGGCACAGGGATGACCTCCGTAAGTGTCTGCCCTCCTGCAGAGCACATGTCTTAGTTCAAAGTCCTTGTGCATACCCTCCATGAAAACGGTATCGTTTTTGTAATATTTGGAACAGGTTTACAGTGATGAAACCTTGGACAACAGACATCCAGTGTAGAAAAGACTGATTAAAAATACATGAAGTATTTGGGACCAAATCACTTGAGTAGCTTGAGATGCCCTAAAAACCTTTGTTCCTGCCTCTTCTTCCACAGCTAAGATTCTATCTGAGTAAAAAGGTGCTGCTGAGGCCAAAAAGTTTCCTTATGGGTTTTTTTTCTCATTGCTACCTTTTTATTTCTGTTTTATATTCAGTGGAGAGAAAGTAAAAAGTTGTTTTGAGACTCTTTGCTGGAAATATCCTGTACAAAAACATTCTTCAAGCATTTTCACTGTAAGAAAAGGCAGGAGCCACTTGTATTGTCTACAGCATGAGCATCCATTTTTCTCATGGTGCTAGTTTTTTGCTGAAATTCTTGCAGAAGATAACAAATATGTTTTAATCACTCAGAACCTTGTAGATTAAAGAGTCTCTTGATCAGATTTTCTTCTGTGAGAAAATGGTATGTTTCTTCTTCTTTTAATATTTATGATGCATATAGACTTAAATTAAATAACCACTGTCTGAAGATTCTTGTGTATGACTTTACTGCTGCTGAAGAATGAATCACAGAATCATAGAACAGTTGGGGTTGTAAAAGGCCTCTAAGATCATCAAGTCCAACTCTTAACCCAGCACTGTCAAGTCCACCACTAAACCATGTCCCCAAGTGCCTCATCTACATGTCTTTTAAATACTTTCTGGGATGGTGACTCCACCACTTCCCTGGGCAGCCTGTCCCAATGCTTGACAACTCCTTTGATCAAGAATTTTCTTCTAATATCCAGTATAAACCTCCCCTGGTGCAACTTGAGACTATTTTCTCTTGTCCTATGGTTCATTAAATGGGAGAAGAGGCCGACCCCCACCTGGTTACAACCTCCTTTCAGGCAGCTGTAGAGAGTGATAAGGTCTCCCCTAAGCCTCCTTTTCTCCAGGCTCAACACCCCCAGCTCCCTCAGCTGCTCCTAAGACTTGTGCTCCAGGCCTTTCACCATCTCGATTGCCCTTCTCTGGACACACTTCAGTGCCTCAATGTCTGTCTTGAAATGAAAGGTCGAAAACTGAACACAAGATTTGAGGTGTGGCCCTACCAGAACTGAGGAACAGGGGGATGGTCACTGCCCTGGTCCTTCTGGCTGCAGGATCTCTGATACAGGCCAACCTTTCCCACATCAACCAACCAGGCCACTTTGTCCTAGAATGAGGTCAGGTTGGTCAATCAGGACCTGACTTTCACAAACCCACACTGGCTGGGCCTTATCCCCTGGTTGTCCTGTACATGCCACAGGATGACACTCAATATGGTCTGCTCCATGACCTTCCCTGGCACTGACTTCAGGCTGGCAGACCTATAGTTCCCCAGATCCTCCTTCTCACCCTTCTTAGAGATGGGCATCATTGATGACCTTGCCTGCAAGCATATAATATATTTGCAAATGTATTTGTGTTCCTATATAAACACAGGCTTTTATCTACTGTTGTTTGTATTCTTTTTCCTCAGTAAGAGTCCTGACTTTAGCAGTGAGGAAATTTAACTCTATGGGATGCAGATGATTTTATAGATTTCACTATGCTTTGGACCACACCCATCTAATTTTTTTTTGAGATGCTTGATTCTAGGTTCCTGAAAACACCTGTAATTTTTTAAGATTATCCTTTCAGACTTTAAGGATTTACACAGTTTAAGGAATGCTTGATCAATGTTTATACAGTAATAATTTGGCCTCTGCACCACTCTGTTCAATTTCTTTTAACTGCTAAAAGGCACAGTACTTCAGTTTGTCAAAAAGCAAATGTTAGCAGATATTATCAGAAAACCACTGGTTTGGTACCATGACACTAGGCAGTGTTATGGAGAAGACTAATTTCTCAGGGCCAATAGGACCCTGTGCAAAGCCTCTGTGCCCAGGAAACAATTTTTCATGCATAGTTAACTTCTCAGATTTATAAATATTTAGGTAAAACAATACCAAGGATGTGAGTTTAGCAGAATTAAAAGAAAGCATGAGATATGTTTATCATGAATAGGTAAGGCAAAAGAAACAGATAAATCCTTGTTATTCCACTGGTGATCACCACCCCCAGGAATGATTTAGGAGCCCAGTAACGTTAGTAAAGATGTACTTCCATTTAGTAAAGAAAATCTGGGATAAAATTCTGTCAATGTGGAATGTTAGATTAGGTGAAGCAAGGATTTTATCTTGCTTGGAGAGTTTTATTTTCCAAGTAGATATTTACTCAAGAAAACAGGGTTTTTCTTGTGGGTTCTTGTGGGTTTTCAGTGTGGGTTCTTAAGATGGCATCATATCAAAACTTGGCTTTAATTGTCTTCTTTCTATCAGAAAAGGTCTTAGTTTAAGTTAACACATTATTTTGGGATCAAAAGGGTTTTATCATTCCAGAGATGCTTTCCAAAGTGTTCCCATGACATGCAATGACTTTTAATTCTGCAGATGCCAATTAGAATACAAGGTCTAAGAGGAAGTTCATTTCTGGGCAGTGAGAGCACATTGTGGGTGGTCATAGACGCCACAAAGCCTATGATTTCAGCCACCTGAGAAATTAAATAATGAACCCTGACTGAGGAAGCTTGCGGGCATTACATCATTTACACATAAAAACAAAAAATAGATTTATAGGGCACATGGGTGGCTATGAGCCAGCAGCCAGTCTAGAAGTCTCAGCTATATCCAACAGACTAAGGCCCTTTAATTCCATTCTTTGTAGAAAGGGATCCCACAAACCGACTCCTCTACTTCAGATTTCTGTTTTTCAGTTGTTGCTACAGACTGACTGTGATTCTCAGATGTGTTGCCTAAGCTGCAGCTGTACAGGGTGTGCTTTGCATTCAAGGAATAGAATGTGTGCCAGGTGTTTTTTCAAACCAGTGTAGCCCTGGAGAGATGAACTGCTGCTGCAATTTTAATGGGGATTGGGAACCAATTTAAAGGGTTTCTAGAGATCTGATGTGTTTGAAATATTTTATTATGGTGGTACTGACTGCTCAGAAGTGGGAATAGCGTTGTTGTATTTCAGAAATTATCCTAAAGGGTTACTAACAGTCTGAAAAACAATTATTTGGAAAAAAAAAGAAAGTATTGCCTAATACAAAAGCTGGAGTAGTAATAGGTTACAGTAGTAGCTAAGCAGCAACAGAGCTGCAGCCAGCAATGTCAGAGGGCACAGCTCTTGTGGTCTTTGTTAGTAATGGGGACAGGAGGTCCTAGGAGTGGCTTTAAATGAAGGAGGAACCCACAGGAAAGATCGAATGATTTTGCAAGGAGAAGGTCAGTCAGGCTGATCAGCCATGGGAATAGCTGCTGGCAAGACGAGAAGGCATGCAGGAGTCAATGGTTATTCCTTGGAGTCTGGGCCTCCACATACACAAAGGCAGCTCTAGGGTCTTTCTGAGTGTCATCTGTCCCTGTTGCTCTAGGCTCTGAAACTCCTCCCTCAGCCCAAAACACACCCGTCACCTCAGGGAGTGGGCTGGACCATGACCAGCTCATGTCCCTGAAAAAGCACCCTCTGCACACTGACCCTGGGCAGTCTCGCTGAAAGCATCTCTGAGCTTTCTTCAATTAAAACTTTGATTCGTGCTCAAGCAAGAGAAAACAAACATTGTCCTGTTCCAGCGTTCAGATTCCTCAATGCAAGCCAGATGTCACAGCTGGTTCCTACAAGTGCTCTCGGTGTGGCAGCGTGACCTCCTGCCGCACGCCACACAAGGGCAGCCGGCAGGGGCCAGCGCTGCAGCTGCCTCCGTGTGTCCGGCTGCCATATTCAGTATCACAATATGCTTCCTGGTCTTTATAGTCTCACTCTTCACTCTCCTTCCTTTTTTACCTCCTCGCTCTTCCCTCCCACCTTGAGACTTGGCACGCAGCGCGCTAGCTGAGTAGGGAAATGAAGGAAGAAGGAGAAACAGAAAGCAAGCAAGCAGGCCTGTGTCTCTGCGGCTGTTTCTAAGGCAACAGGTAGGCGCTGCAGAGCGCTGGCGCTCTCCCAGCCGCACGCCCGCGGTGCCGGGGCTGCTCGGTGCCCCACGGGGACTGGTGGGAGGCTGTCTGTCTGTCTGTCTGTCTGTCTGTCAGCACGGGCCCTGGGGAAATGGTGTGAAACAAGTAAGCCTCGCTTGTGCTCCCCTGTCAGCCCTTTGTGCGGGGCCGCCGCTGCGGCTGCCCCGTGCCCGGCGCCTCTTGCCGGGTCACTGGAGAGCGATGGGCAGGCGGACAGGTGGAAAACGCGATCTCGGGCGGCCTCACGACACCCTAAAAGCTGAGACACATTTAAAACAACAGCACTAGAAATAAATTGCTTCCTCCTCCCAGGGTTACAGCAAGGTCACGCAGGAAGAAGGACAGGATTATCACTTCAGGAAAGAGAAGATGCATTTGGCAGTTACAAATTTTACTGAAATAGATAAAAGGGAAGGCTTTTTGTTCTGTTTTCTTTCGTTTGGTCTCTGGACTTCCTTCACCTGCCTCTATCCATCGTAAGCAATCGTCATGGGAGAATACATGAAGCTGGGGTCACAGTCCAGAAGGGGCAGGAGAACACTCAGATCAAAGTGAGTCAAAGATGGGCGATGGTGAATCCAGCTGAGCTGTGTAGGCACTGCTGAAAGCTATCCTGGAGACTTTTCAGAGCCTTGTGGTGCAATTAGGGTCATGGGCTAAAGCAGAGAGAGGCTTGTGGAGAGGCTGGATGACAGCAGCCTGCAGGCTGAATCCTGCCCCTGCCTCAGCAGGAGAGTGACCTGGACGTAAAATCCCTGTCGCAGTGGCTGGCCAGTGGTGCTTTTCCAGCCTTCCCACCAGGTTAGGGCTAGGAAATGGTTTCATACAGAGAGGTTGCTTTGAGCTAGGCTACTGGAAAATACAGAAACATGGCAGAGGCAGGTAGAAATTGTGACAGATGTGCCTGAGACAAGAAGAGGTTTACCAAAGGGAGGCTATAAGGGCTTGGCTCCTTCCCTGTCTTTCCTTCTTTTACTGGTGGGGGTACATGCTCCTGCACCACATGATGTGTGCCCCAACCCTGTAGACTGGTCTATCTCACTGCTTATGACTTTGAAGCTCCAACCCTGACTTTGCCTGAATGCTTTTGAAGTCTGCAGTTAATTCACTTGGAAAGGTTTCATTGAGCTGACCTGTCTCCATTTGCTCAAAAATATCAAGCATTCAAGTTTCCATCGTCTTCAAAACTAAGAAGACTTGCAGAAAGCTCTGCTGCTTTTATTTCTGAGGTTTTTCTGAAATATCAGGCAGCTGACCTATCTTTCTAGCTGTTGCACTAAATTTCGGAAAAAGCCCAAGCAGTACCCTCTATACTTTTTAACAATAAATTTAACTTCATCTGACTTCAGTTGATGTCAGCTGAACCACTGGTGCCTAAAAGAAACCTATGTTGTTTGTAGGATCCACAGAGAGTGCAGGGATAATATGCCCAGCAATAAATAATTGCAATTGCTGGATAATCTATGTCAAAAGAAATTATGCCTGAGTTCAAAATGCAAGTCTCCATATTTTCAGAAGTGACAATAGCAGTTTCTATGCAGGCGGGTATATTGCAAAGCTAAAATTATTGTCAGAGAAATCCAGAGTAACCCCACTGAAAAAAATGACTAAATTTCTTTCCTAGATTATGATGATTAAACTTAAATACGGGGCTAATAAATCGCCTCTTACTCTAGTTGAGTCTTCCATATGTAGTAATGACTTTTCCAGGCAGAATGGATTAAGATTGATAATGAATAGTGGGCTGTACCTTCCCTGAAACGACATCTGTGTATGTGTGTGTGGCCATGGCTGTGTGTCTGGAAGGTGCGAAGCATGTGTGTGAATGCTGCAGGGGATGTTTAATGAAAGAAGCGGCAGGAGCAGCAAGAAACAGAAATAGCCCCTCTGGGACGTTTGCAGAGATCCGCCAGTGTAGCTGCACGTGCCTGCTGTTCTAAGAATTGTCTGTCATGTGCATCATACCCAGGCTAGATTAAAAAGATGGGTTTGCATCTATATTCCCAAATAACTTTAGGTGAATGGACAAAACCAGTAGTATTTCTTACTACACCTACTTGCCATTTTTGATTCCTGTAGGATGGTTAACAAATAATTTTTGTAGCAGTAAAACTTTGCTTGTTTTAGAAAATATTTCTTCTCTTAGAAAAGTAATGCTTTCTATTTCTAAATTAACACTAAAAAGATGTACTTTAAAAGGCATTTTGAAGCCCTCTTACTTACCTAGATTTAAAATTCCAAGCAAGTACACAACATGACTTAATTCGAGCTCCAGACAAGGTATAGGAAGCATCTTGAAAAAGATCATAGTCTAGAATTTCCATTCATTGGTATGTTAACATAAAATGTTTTGAGTTGGGGCTTTCGTGGTTGTTTCTTTTTTACGTTTGGAAGTTAATGTGTCCCAGATCTGTTGTATCTCATCTTTATTTATATCGAAGCCTTTTGTTTCTGTGCATCTTTTATTTTGTAGTGTGGCTCCTTTTGAAAGAAGAATGATAAAAGAGGAAATTGAATCATACAAAAAAAATGTCCTTCAACTTGTCAGAGGTAAAGAACTGTAGCTTTTATTTTACTATAGGGAGCATGATTACCTCAAAAACCAGTTTGCTTTACAGTATAAGCTTTCTTATATTATCTCTCTGGTTTTCACTTTCTGTTACGGAATTGTTTTAAGATTCCCGATTCTATAAAAAACCCTGCATATCGTAGATATGAAACTCTGCCTGCACACGAAAAAAATGTGAAGATTATATTTTTACGTACAAGTATTTCTGGGACAGATGCGATGAGTGATTATAGCATCACGACACCGAGGAAATGCAATGTTTTACGTGGTAAGAGATAACCAGAAATATGCTCTTTGCCCTAAACAATACACACTAATGACACTTGGAGAACCCCTGTGATTACAGCTCACTCACAGTTCAGGCAGAGGGGAATTCAGGTCTGTGCCATCCCGCACTTGAGAGACTCCAGCCTGATCTGATTTTATATTTTCTGTGGCAGGAGGGGACATAGTAAGTGACTGTATGATGCCAAACTCAGGAAAATGATGAAGCATGTCCCAGCTTAGGCATTTGAATAATCACATTATATGTCAGACGTTCATATGGGACTGCCTTACACTGTCTGGCTCATAAGATTTGGTGTTTGGCCAAATGCACAAATTAAAAAAAAGGTCTCCTGGCTCTCCTAAAAGCACCAGAACTTTTCTATCAAAGGAAATATCGTTTGTGTATCACAGATTGTTTGATTGCCCAAAAGGCCTGTACCCAGACATGCTGGTTTAAAATGGGGCTTCTTTTTCACGAACAGGAGGATGCTGGAGGGCTGCTTATGCATCCACTGTGCAAGCACCAGTTCTTTTAGGTCAGTGCCTTTACAATGACTGTAATGGAAAAAGACTATTCCCCAAGCTTTGGGGAGAACCGTTGCTTTCTAACACAATTTCCCTGCAAAGGCAATTGGAGTGAAAACCTCTCTGCTGGTCTTTTTACACCAACTAGGTGTGCTCAAAGTCTGCAAGAGCAGCCCAGGAGGGGGTTTGTCGTATCTCTGCTGCTTTGGGAGTTGGCATTAGGGTTAGTGATGAGGACCTTTTGGCAATGCACAGCTTAAGCTGATATTACTGATAGTACTGAGAGTGCTAGTTGTAAGTCTGTGGAGACCCTATGGCCAGCATGGAGGTTAGTTCCCTAGGGATGCTTTAGCTAAGGCTGGGAGCCCTGAGCAAACATGCCCAGAGGACCAGGGTTTTTTTTTCCCTGAAGAAGACAGGGCCTCAGAGGCACAGTACAGCCTATTATGTATGGGGATCCAGCCCAAGAACATCATTCCCCTGAAAACTGAATGGCCTTTTGAGCAAAACAAGTGCTTTTGACAGAAGACTCACTGGCAAGTACATGAACAAGCAGTCTACTCCCACACGGGTTGCTGGCAAAATGACAGCCCCTTCCTCCTGCCCCCTGTGCCTCCTGCTTTAGATAAAATAACAGTAACCTTTAAAGTCTTGTAAGAGTTTAAAAAAATTCCTGATCCTAAAAGAAGTGACATTATCTGATGCTGCCACCGGAGAATTTTACCTATGGCTAATGCAGCAGAAATATTTCCTTTTTGCCGTTTCTTAACCTTGTGGTTCCACCTGAAATGAAGGGAACACCCCTGCGAGTTAAAGCCCACTTCTATCTCCATTGCTCTTTATTACCAGCTGTGCTTTCTCTGAAGAGATGGGAGGAAGGCAAGACTTCAGCTAGAATTTTACTTGTTACAGGGATTTTCAGAAATTGAATGGCTCTTGCTTGACTCTATAAATTACATCCCATGGCCAGCTTATTAATTACCAGCAATATTGTACCTCTCCTCTTGACATTGTCCATGCTCTTTGCCTGCAGAACATGAAGATGGAAAAATAGGGGGAGGCGCAAACACCACTTTCCAAGGTTGGTCCTTATGTTCTCAGGATTTCGTGCCCAATAGCTTTCTAGTCAGTCAGGCATTGAAGTGCTGAGCTTTCAAGCCAGTAAATGGCAAAAATAATCTTCTGATCCCCTCAACATAGAAAGAAATCTGTCCAGCTGGACTGTTTCTACATATGCTGTCAGGCAGAGAAAGATGTCCACCAACTGTCACCTCCTCCTCTGGCTTCTAAGGCAACTCCGCATAATTCACTGAGTGTGCATAGATGCTGCTGGCACGCAGAGCAGCACAAGCAGCAGGGAAGAAAGCTGCCACTACCAGAGGAAACAGAGCATAATGAGAGCACGGTTTAGCACCCTCCCACATATGGGTATGCACACACACATACACACTCACATCGTGAAATATGAGACAGAAGGGAGAAATTGGAGAGCAATGAGGTGTAGTGGGTGTCCAGGGAGAAGGGGCTTGACTGTTGTGGCTTCTTTTCAACTGCAAGGATTTAATGCAACATTGATCTCTGGTGGTCTTGACATCCCTGATCACAGTCTTCTGATTTCATCTGAGTCGGCATTTCCAGCACCAACGTCTATTTTTTGTGGCAGGCTTGATTCCACAGGAAAAAAGAAACCCTATATCTCAGCTGGATACTGATTTTTATTCTCTAATTAACTACAATAGAAAACCCTTTCCACCCTTGAATGATGTGAAAGCAAAGAAACTCAGGAGTGGTTGAGGTTGTTTTTAATTCACTTAATTTTTGGCATTTAAGGGGAAATATGAAAGTCATCAACTTAAGTATATTTGAGAAGAGACATTATTTGAAAACAATTAAAAGATTTCAAGTGAATTATCAGCTAGGTGCCTGAGAATCAAATTCTTTGCTATTGGTACCAGTGGCAAAGCTAATTTGGCTCAACAGCAGCGGGCAGCAATCTCTGCATATGGCCACAACCTGATACCTTGCACTGTGATTACATCTCATTCCCCCAGTTCGCCCTGGGCTGAATAGAGCCAACATTTTACAAAAACCACCAGTGATCCCTGAGGCTCCCCTCTTGCCTTGCCACGCAGCCTGTCTCCACTAGCAGTCAGCTTGAGCTGTGAGGACTGTGTGTCGATGGAATTTGCACAAAGCATAAGTGCTTCTACTTCAGAAAAGAAACTGTGACACTTCTATGCTTGAAAACATGGGACAACTGTGGCAGCAGCTTTGCAAGTGCAAGGACACTTACCCAAAGTGTGACCAAAATAGTGTCTCAGGCTTTTCGAGTTGTTTTCCAAAGCAACTCTGTAGTTCTGTAAGGCTGTCATTGCATTGAAATAAACAGATCATTGGGGTCTGATTTAAGAGTGGGCAATGTGTGGATATGCTGAACTTTCAGAGGAAATGAGGGAGAATTGACCGCTATAATTTAGTCTACCCAAAGTGATTTTATCTGACTTCTTTTCAGAAAGCTGTAAGGTAGGGGAGCTGAGCTTATGGAAGTGATTTTGGAGCTAAGGAATTACAACTTTAAGAAGGGATGTACTGCTCTTCTACCCTATTGTTTTGGGATTATTTTCATATGACGTGGCTGCATGCTCTTGGACAACAAAAAGTTTCTGCTGCATGTGAGAACCAATGAGCAAAGTGATGCTTCTTGTCACCTCTGAAACAAAATGCCCATAGAGGGGCAAATTATTGGCGATATTATGTGCTAACAGCAAAATACTTACGCTCATCTAAGCTGTAACCTTCTTCTTTGGTCCAAAACCTGTCAAATAAATAAAGTCCCTCTGTCAATATATTTGTCATGCATGGTTGACAGTGGGAGTCCAACTGGTAGAAGATGTGCTCTGTGCATGCTAAGTGGCAACTCTGTATATGGTAAAAGCATAGCTTAAAAGAGTCAGGGAAAAAATGCCCAAATACGAATTTATTATAAAAAAAACTGTATTTGCTGCACAGTTTAAAGTCATTTTGGCAAGAGTATTCAAATCCACATAGAAAAAAGTTTAAACAAGACAAAAAGTAGTGACTTTAGAGAACACATTGGGAGTGTAAAATCATTATTTCTCCCTTCAAGTTGTGGTTTCTCATGGCCTTCTGAAGCAAACTAGTAACCTGAAAGCTGAAAAAAAATAGTATGCATACTTGAAACATGTATCTGAACACTTGGGGTAAGCTGTCCTTTGTGCCAAGATTTTTTTCCCATATGCTGTATGAGAATTGATTGCCTTTGTGATTTTTATCCTAGCTGAAACAAATGCACATGTTGTTCTTATTTGTATGAATGGCTAATCCATTTTAATATGCTGTTTTGACACATGTACATGACTTTTGCAAGTTAATAGAGGTGATTCACATCTGTCATGCCTTCCCTTCCGTACATTTTCCTCTATACTGGCTTATATTAAAGATAATAGGGAAATATATCCTTGTGCCAATGATAATGACATGAATTTTCTTAAGGGCTGATAGGCATCAACTTGGTACAGTACCAATAACCCCAACAGGCTTTCCTTTTGGAATAACCCTCTACAAAATCACCAGAGTATGAAATTCCTTTAGGCATTTTGTCTCTCTTCCTCAGCTTGCCCCAAAACGCCTTCCTGCTGGAACACTCTGTGTGGGAGTTAGGATGAGGACAACCTTTTGGTACAAGGAATAGTCAGGGAGATTTGTGGTGGCTCCTTGGTATCTTTTCTCGCCAAAAGGCAGGGGTCAATCAGGCGTAAAGTGACAATGAGGAACAGTACTTTCCTACTTTATTTGTACATGTCTAAACCATATTAACTGTTATCTCTGAAAATAAACAGATGCCTCAGCTAATCTCCCACAAGCTCGCCCGTTAGTTATCAGAAAGAACCAAAGAAAAGAATTCACTTGGCCTCACCTTACACACGTAATTTTGGTGTCATTTTCAGATTCAGAGTAGGAGTCTGAAGTGGGAACTGTGAATCATCGGTTGGAGGAGCATCTTTCATTCCACTGATTATAAGTGGAAGCCTATGGAGAGTCACCTTGGGCAAGACATGGGTTTCCTCTCTAAAGAAGTCAACAGTTCTATTGAATATAAACCCAAACTCCAAAACTTATAATCAAGATATTCTCAGGAAGTGGACATTCTTAGAAGAGGATAATCTTTTGCTGTAACAGATTGGAGTACATCAAAATAAGAGTAATCAAACTCTAAGCTTTGAGGAAAAAAAGTAAATCTCCTAGTGAAAACTGAATACTTTCTTGATTATTTCCATCTGCACTACACCCTGGCTATCCCATGAAATTTAACCGATTAGCAAGGAGGAAGAAAATAATTTTCCAGAAATATTTTACTGCACTCATGCAATAAGTACATTCCGGTTCACAATTACTTTGTATGTAAAAGCCAGGTCCCTTTACAGTACGTGTATGAAAAGAATTATCTAAGCAGGGGCTTTGTACATTGTAGCTGCCAAGGTGCTGACCACATGAATACCCTGTGACATAGATTTGGCAAGAATGAGATTAACCTTGTTATCTTGGCCAGATTCCAGAATAAGTAACAAAAGTTGGATAACCTAATTTTCTTTCAGTTTCAGCAATAGATACTTAGCATGATGCTGCTGCTCTATATTTTAGGTAGTTGTTCTCTTTATACAGGATTTAGAATACTGCCCTCTTGACATCGCATTTACCCTGACACACACAGAAGTAGACATGACAATTAATTGTACTGAGCAATCACACCTTTACTTGGCTCTACTAACTCTTTCCTAGTGCTGCTTGATAGCTGTTTCTTCCCAGTCAGATGAAGGGAATGTCAGTGTGCCCTCAGGAGGTTTCAATCTATAATACTTTCTATTGACTTCAGTGAATTTTCTGCTTGCTTTGCTGAAAGGGTCTCAGGAAAAGGACCATTAAGACAGAGAAGCAATATGGAGTGTACTGAAAGCAACTTCAGTATTGTGAGCAACTTTATAATACACACTACTCAATCAGGGGTGTCCGTTTACATTTTTCCTGGTTTTGTTGGGAAGCACATATCATCCTATCTTCTCATTGCAGGGTGAGTCCTGAAGCAAAGAACTAATAGCTAAAAGAGCTACGGAGCTGTGACTGACAATAAAGGACTGCTATTTTCATGGAGGAAGCACTAGATGTTCATGAGAGATCTGGGATCCTTTAGGCAAAAGGTCTGTTCCAAATGTACACCCTACACATGGCCTTTGTGCAGGCAAAGACTTCATGCAAACAGAACATGCTATCGACACTGTTAGCTGTTTTAAGAGAGCTGACGGATAAATGGAGCTGGGCACGAACAAGGGAGACTCTGCGTTGGTCTCTGATTAGAATCAGTGCTTGAGACAATGCTGGTCTCACAGAGTAGGCATTGGCATGGAGTTAGGATTCCTAGGAGATGGAAATGGCTTTTTCTCCCAGGGCTAACACTCCCATTAACTGGAGACATGAGACCCCCCCTTGCTACAAATTCGACTTGATATCAGACTCATTACTCAAGTTTTCTTCAGTCAGGCAGCATGAAAGGCCACAGAATACCGGCCAAACATCAAGCAATGGGTATAGCACCCTGTAGCTAAGATCCAGAAGTCACTAGTCAGTGTCTCTATATAAACAAAATACTTCTAAGATACAGTATTTTGTGTATGTTAAAAAGCTATGTATATGGCTGTACACATTTTAGATGTTTGTATAGTAACAACTACACTGCAAAAACAGCTGACTACCAAAATATTCCCATCATTGCTGTTAAAGCTCTTCCTGCTTGCAGGCATTTCCAGCTAAAGTTACAGGTCTCTTTGGGCTGGCTAGGTTGTAGACTGCTTGCTTTCATTGACCTGTCAACATCCACAGTACTTACCTTATTCAGCATCTTTGCTTAATGCAGGGTTGATAGCAGCTGACGGGTTCCCTGCTGGAAGCCATGTACCATTTTCCTGAGTAGGAAAGCCCCAGGTTATGTCCCAAGTGGTGTTGTAATAAGTTGGGGGGTTTTGTGTAAATAAGCCCTAGATTAAAACCCAGAGCTGTGCTATTTGAAACCCAAGTTGCCATTTCAGGTGGAGTTACAGCATAGCACAGGACAGCCTCAGTGTGCCTGGCATCGGCCGCTGCTCTCTGTAGACCCCTCTTCCCTGGCAGAAGTGCACTCATCTCAGGGCAGGTCAGCAGTGGTTCTGCTGCCTCCTCCTGCTAAACACTCCTGAGGGAAGCGCCGTGCTCCTGCCAAGCCTCCCACACAAACCTTGCACCTGAACCTGAGCAAGCTGCTGGCAATGAGCCCACACCTGAGGGGAGCTCTACAACACCACTGCTCTGCTGATGAGAACTCTGGGCACAGCAGCTGGGAAAGCTGGGGGAAAGCTGGAATCGTGCAAGAGTCACTGTTCTGAATGGTTCAGGGAACTTTTTTATTAGTATGATGCCTAAGAAGTACAGTGGTAAAAGTTTACATAACCAAAGTGAAAGAAAAAAAGGGGGTTCACTTTTAGCATTAATGATGATGTGTCACAATTTAGCATGAAACTTTCCTAAACTCCCTCTGACATGACACTAGGTATTAAAAAAATAATCTGTGTTTTAAATGCAGGTTTTAAAAACTTAGAAATGGCTCTAAACCAGTGTGTTATAGAATATGTTATAGACTTGCAGTAAAAAGCTTCTGCCATTACTGTAGGTATTTTTTAATCTTAATTCAGTCTACACTGAGTCAAGGCTTTCATTGATATCAGTGGGAATTTTCCTTAGAAATGGTTTTGTGAAGCCTGTAAAGGCAGTTTTATATGATTAATTTTTAATTACACCCTCTCCCCCCCAAAAAATCTGTTAATTTCATCTTTGCTTCAATAAACCCTTAGTACTTCTCAATGCTGCTTAAACAGGGATCTAGATGAAAGTGCTTTGTGGAATATGGCTTTTTTAGAGTTAGTAGAGCTGGTAAAATTTCATTTTTTCAGTTTTAAAAATGACATTTCCTTACAGGCTAATACAAAGTAGCAATACACACATGCAAGTACATGGAAAAAAAAAAAAGAAATCCCCAAAACTCAAACCAAAAAACAATACAGGGAAATTAACTGGATTGTAGATTTGAAAAATGCCATAGAGTAGCCTTGTCAGTTAATGTCCATTTAATTTCCCATCCATTTTTATTCATGTATTTTATTTGTTGTTCAGGCTCTATCCACTTACTCTATTTAATTAAGTACAATATTTTCTTCCAAAATGTTCCATGTGCCAAAAGCTAATGAAAGCCAAAGTTTTCTCAGCTACAGACAAAAAGACCCCATTTTCAATGGGACAAATTTGCCTTCTGATGGAAACCCATTAGAGCAGCCCTCCAGTACTTAAAGGGAGCCTACAGGAAAGATGGAAAGAGACTGTTAACCAGGGAGTGTAGTGATAAGATGAGGGGCAATGTCTTTAAGCTGAATGAGGATAGATTTAGATTCGATATTATGAAGAAATTCTTTCCTGCCAGGATGTAGAGGCACCAGCAGAAGTTTCCCTGAAGTGGAAGTTCCCCTGCTCCATCCCTGAACTGTTCAAGTCCAGGTTGGATGGGGCTTTTAACAACCTGGTCTAGTGGAAGATGTCCCTGCTCATGGCAGGAGAGGTGGAACTAGATGATCTTTCAAGCCAAACCATTCTGTGATTCTATTAAATTACACTAGACATAAATGTTATGCAATACACACAACAGTATTGCCTCAGTGTCATCAATTCTAAGTGATTCATGCCCCTCACCCGAGGCCAAAAACACCCCCCTGATGTTGAAAAGACAGCTTTCTGAAAGTTCTAAGAGTGTATTCTATCACTTTATTATACTAAAAGTAATAGAGAGCATTTCTTCAACTATATAATTTTGATTTCCATGTGTTGCACACTCAAATCCTTAGCTTCCTTCTCGAGCCAGAAATGTGGCGTGATTTAGATAAACCATCTTCAGAAAACATTGAGGGGTTTTTTTTCTGACATTACTTTATCATGATGGTGTGCTACATTTTTTTGGTGAAACAAATATCACACTTTTCCAAGATTTAGATACCTGCTTTGTTACTCTTTAATTCACTTGGTGTTTTCTCGTAGCCATTGAAAACCTCAGCAGACTGCTAAGACACATCTGCTGCCTTATTTTCTTAACTATGAAATTATGGGTTTTTTTAATGCGCAATTTTTTAATGTGAAAAAGCAGTTCCAAGTACTGAGGATCCCATCAAGGCTTCTCCTCTTAACACTGAGCTGTCCCACCTCCCTCTGCCTCTCCTCCAAAGTCCTGTGGTACAACCCACAGCCAATTCGTTGCCATTTGCTGGACTGGCTCCAGGATGTTCGTGTCTCTCTTGTGTACAGGGGACCCTGGGAAGTGCTCCTAGCCCTCATCAGTGCTGAGAAGAGGTGAAGGTTCACCTCCCTTGACCTGGTGGTGATGCTGCCTAAAGCAGCTCTGCATGAGGTCAACGACTACATGGCCAACTCTAGAAGAAAAGAACCTTTTGTGCTGGTTGTCACACAGGTGAAATAACTAAGAAAAGGCAGAAAAGATAAGGGTGAAAGATTACTTCAATAACAAGACAGGGCAGGATATCTGGAAATAGAAGGAAAAGTGCGTTTTCATAAAAAATGCATTTGGAATACAGCCACTTCAGAAAAAGAATAGTGACGTGTAAGAGGGATGCTGTGTCAAGACTGAGAGACATACTGATTTTCTTCTGGTTCAACATGATATTACCAGGACATGGAGGAGTGATACTGTAATGAAACTGGGATCACAATCACTACAGCTGCAAAATTTGCCAATGTTTAGGTGAAAAATAAAGGTCAGAATGTTAAGGAGCAAATTCAAAGCAAAAATGTATAAAGCAAACCTGACAAACCAAGAAACAAGAAAATATATTTTCTACATGTAAACAAGAAACATGCACATCTTTCCTTGTGAGTTTTCATGAATGTATCAGAATTTCTTCTCCTTCTTTCCTGCTTTCAGATAAAGACATCTTCTAGGTCATCCCACTCAACTGTTTATGGAGTCTTTTCCCCAAAATGATGTTCACAACAGATAAATATACACAATTAATTAAAATCATATTTCTCAAACTCCTAAGGCTATACTTAAAGAAACCTTACAATATATACGCTCCATCCATGCAGATAAATCTTCAGGAAAAAAAATACAGTCAACTTCAATTTTCTAATGTGAAAAATGGGCATGCACATACAAACATATTTAACAAGCATTTTAACGTTGATGTAACTATTATTTTCTCTTTTTGCCTCAGACTACATAGTGTAAAAGAAGACAAACCTTTTCATCTCACCACACAGTGGTCCCTTCCACAATTACTTCTCTGATGTCCTCCAAAAGAGGGCCAAATCCTATTTAAGGTTACATACTTGCAAATCAATTAGAAATGTATAGGCGTTATCGAAATTGCTGGTAGTACAATTATCACACAAATAAATTACAGAAACTGAGAGCCCTCCTTGGACAGCTTGCCTACTTTCCATGAGATTTAACACTTTAACCAACTCTCAATATCAATTATTTGTCACTGCAGCAAGAGAAACAACTGCAGGAACACTGTACATGTGTAAGGCCACTGAAAGAAGCAAGAGCAGAAATTATATAGCAAATGCCCCTTATGAGGACAAAGCTTCTGTAAAGGGAAGTGACTTGCCTGGTGTTAGATGAAAAAAAACAAGGGCAGCCCAGCTTCACTGCTGGTTAGGCCTGTGTGCAAGCCTCAGACACATACTTCTTGCCAAAGCAGCTCCTCAGCTATGGTCTAGAGACTCTTGCAGACTTTCTGATTCAACCAGTATGGTTACCCATAACAATTTCATTAAACTATTTCTGTACAGTCTTTCGCTTTTTAGTCTTTGCTCTGGTAGAAGCCTGTATGTTCTGTGCTCCACTCCTAAAACAAACAACATGCAGATAAATATGGTGCAAAGCACTTACCACAACTGAAAAATAAACTCCTAACCACAGTGAGGGAGAGGAAAAGAGCTGGGTATTTTGTGGTCCCTGAAGGAAATTGAAATCTGCTTTTTGGTGGAGACATGCTTCAAAAGATGAAACCAACCAAATGGGGAAAATGTCTCTTTTTCTTGGGTATGCGCACAGCACATAATAATGGTTGCCAAAAGTTAAATGGGAAGCACTATTGATATTATTGTCTGTTTGCTATTAAATAAAAATCATTTAAGCTTTGTTCCCTTCTCCAGTGGATTAAAGAAAGACATCGCCCTGAATCAAATCTGATCAAGTTTCCTTTTAGCATATCATGCCTTGCTGCAATACGTTTCAGACAGTGGCTGCTGCAAAACATTTTGTTTAGTGCCTTGTATATTATTGTTTTTCTAGTAGAAAAATGCTCCCAAACATAATTTATTTTTCTCCAAAATTCCAATGGTCTGCTATACTTTAAAAGAAAACAGATGATAAAATCTTCTTATAAAATTGTATGTCTTCTTTATGTGACTTTACAAGTAAATTGAAATTATCCTTTAAAAAAGAGAAGACAGGAGGAATGAGAGAAAGAGGGAGATAATGAGTAGATGAAATAATGACAAAATGAGAGAAGGGAGGAAGGGAGGAA
>WBMZ01013158.1:771-15304 GCA_013400975.1 Atrichornis clamosus | reverse complement strand
TAAAACCCTAAGGGCTTGTCACATCATGACATGGTGCATTGTTCTGCACTTCACTCCCAAACAGCCAGAACAGCAATTTGGCCTAAATGTGAGCTTTCCTTTATTTGCTCCCACCACACCCCCACCGGTTGGGAAAAGTGTTCAGTACATGGGCAAGTCCCATTGATGAGTGGCAGCAGCCCTTAAGTGTTCTGTAACCAGAAGGGCTACTTAAGCATTATCTAAACTACAAATTCAAGTTCATTGTCTACAGTGATGATGACTGTCTACAGTAGTAAAACAAACAATGTCAAGATGCACTAAGAGATGGCAGAATGTTAAGAGACAGAAAAGACTTCATGATTAGCTTAGATGATGAATTTGACAGAATAAACAAAACAATGCATGTTGTAGATGAGATATATTCTGGCATCAACCTTTCTCATAGTATTACATCCAGTGAAGCTGACAGACAAGTTCTTAAATTTGCTTACAGGAAGAGCTATTTTATACTCCATGTGATTAAGTTTTGTAAATTTGTTCCAAAATCTACCATGGAAGGAAAATCCTAATGAGAGTAAAAGTAAATGGTTCCGTGCTTAAATCATAAAACATCTGCAGTGATATTTGATAGAAGACCACATCATATACTTGCACAGATATGCAAGACTATAATTTTGTATTATGTGAGAGGATAAAGCCTTGATTTATCCAGAACATACATTGAAAATGTGACTGCACAAAAAAAAGTCAGGCTCTTACTCCATTGTGCACCATACTGAGATATAATTGTTATGTCTGTTAATCTCATGGGAGCAAAGCAGAGAGTTTTTCCAAATCCAGAGCATTAGACATGACACTGAGCCTTAGTTGGTCATTATCTAATTCTGTGTCAATACACTGGCATTGTGCCACTCAGTGGCCTTCCCTGTCACAGAAGTTAGTAGCATTACCGTCAATCTTTCCGCTCAATACTTTTTTTTACCTCTATCTAAATTTATTTTATATCTGCTTTATGTTGTTTGTGAAAATCTATATATTCAGGTTGATGTTCATAAGTTTATATTAATCGGAAAAGAGTAGGATTTATTTTTGAAGTTACAATATTATTCTAGAAAGGATTTTTTTGCTTTACCTTGAACATTGATAATCAGTCATTCTCTAAGACAGGTTCAAGACCTAGAAATGCAGCATCACTGTTATGAACTTATTATGAATTCTATATTATGGATCCTTCAGCACTGAAGCCAATAGGAAAAATTTCCAACAGACTTCAAATGGCAATATGGTCATGCCATCTAAAAGTTGTGCCTGTTCATTATTCATAAAGCACAAATTTAAGCCCTAATATGAACCTTAAAATTTAACTAAGTTAAACTTATCTAAACTTAACAAATTCTGTGAAAATATTAAAGGTAAATTTGTGAAAAGCAATAATCAACAGTCAGAAATAAATCTCTCTTCTCTGAGTCTTTCCAGAACAGTTATTTTTCAGAGTATTAATTAATTTTTCTGTGAAACTCAAAGATGAGATTTAAACATCATATAGTGACAAATATCAGCTAAATATTTGCCAAATTGTTGTGTTCTGAGGATAACTGTATATTCCATGAATAATCACAGGCACTATTTATCACCACTGCTCATTTAATCAATTCTTCTTATAGTTTCAAATTATGCTTACGTTTGTGCTAGTATTTACAGCCACAACCCTTACAAAAGAAAGGAGGAAGGGGGGAAAATACATTGCTGATTTTTTTTTTCCTCAGGGAATGCAAATGCTTCTTTCTGATTAGCACATTATCTTTGCTTATTTTCCTTTCTCTGGGTTACTTTCTTGCTCAGCAGACTAGCACAGCTAAGCCCTTTAGTCATGTCTTCCTTACTGAAATAGTTCCCATGTAGCTGGCAGGAGCAGGACGTGGAGACAGACTTAATACTTTCTGTCAACAGGATAAACAGCATGCTCATCTTGAAAGCTTTATCAGATTAACCCTGGTGTAGAAGCTTCAATCAGATATATTAATATCTCTGCATGACCAGCTGTACCTAGAAAATATTAAGCTATGTAATTTTTTTCCATTTCCATCCAAATGTATTTTGATTGGTATATAGAGAAAAATCTGATATGAAAACAACTGGCAACATGCTTGTTCCCAATACTATTCATACTTACAAAAATTATACAGTAATTAAAAATAAATAGATTAGTTAAAATAGCAATTAAGCCTCATATACAGGCAGCCTTACTGATACAGAGATCATTTTGGGTTCATTGGCAGTATCATGCATAGAAGATGTTCCAGAATTGTCCTCTAGCTGCAATTACCGTGCATATACATAAAGATGTCACATTAGTAAAGTCTATGGGATAGAGCTTCAGTTGGTGTAAATAGTGAGGATGGCAGTGAATTCAATTCCACTGATTTACACCAGTAAAAACTCTGATCTGATGTGTTTTAAAAGCCTTTATGAAAACAAAAACTTCCCCAAAAAACTTTTATTGTGGTAGTTTTTGTGTACTTTAAAGCTACATTAATTTCACCAAACTTGAGCATTACTTATTAGCCACTGTCTAGCCTAAATGAATCAAAGTCTGTGATTAGAAGTTGGCCTAATACAGTGTTTAGTCAAATAATACCACAGTATAAACAGCCTTTCACTATAGCCAACAGAGAGACAAATACTATCTGAGTTTTCAAATGTGTAGTGCCTTCAATCCACTGAATTTGGAGGCTTGCACTAAAAATCTAATTTTTGATGCCTCAAATTATATTACATGCATCTTGGAAATATGGAAAAATATTCATGCCATACAGTGTACGCATGTTGCACTTTATATGGCACACGAATCTACATATACTTAACCACTGATGTGTATGTGCTGTTAAGTACATTGCTGAATCACAGAGTCACAAAATAAACTGAGCTGGAAGGAACCCTCACTCAAGGATCATCAAGTCCAACTCCTGGCCGTGCTCAGCACCATTCCCAAGAGTCACTTCATGTGTCTGAGAGCATTGTCCAAAGGTTTCTTGAGTTCTGTCAGATTCAATGCTGTGAGCACTTCCCTGGGGAGCCTGTTGCAGTGCCCAGACACCCCCTGGGTGAAGAACTTTTTTGTAATATCTGACCCAAACCTCCCCTAACACAACATGAGACCATTTCTTCCGGTCCAGTTGCTGGGACCCAGAGAGAAAAGATCAGTGTTTGCAGGCTGACAGTCATTAGATTGCAAGGTAAATTGCAAATATTCAGGGAGGAACAATATTTATACACACTCCAGAATCTAAATAATGAATCTATCAAGTTTCTGTTATTTTTAGTTCTTATGATCTTTGCATTCAGAATACTAAGAAACCAATCTCTGTGCATTAGTGGTTTCAAATATGTACCTAGACCAGTACCCAAATATTGAGTTGTTCAAAGTCATTATTTACATAATATTTCAGATTATCTCCAAGTCTCTTCTCACCTCACTGTTACCTCTTCAGATGTCTCTTCTGGAACAAAAATAAACATTTCCATGAATGGACAATGAAATTTATGTCCTTCAAATGTAGCTTTTTATTAAAGGAGAAAAGAATCTGTTTCAACTAACACAAAGCTTGAGAGTCCTTATTAGCGTTAAAAAAAATCTTACTTTTCCTACCACCTTGTGCATACTGGCGATTAAGATAGCAATACTGATTGAAAAGGCAGGAGCTCACACAATGGTTTTATGGGCAATGAAGCAAACAGCCATAAAGTCTTCTCTTTAAGTCATACCTGTGCTGCACAGGGACTACTTGACCACAATCTAGGAAGTTAATTTTTAGCAGCTGACATAAAGGCTTGGACTTTATAATATGCCATTGATCAGTTGATATTATGAAATCTTTGAAGAAGCTTTTCTGCCGGCTTGAGACATCCCTTGCACATGGTTTTTGCTGGAGGAGAAATAATGGGCACAATTTTTAAATACAGTTTTCTCAGTGTCCATTGTGGCTTGACTACCATGGAAGTGAGAAAATTCATGGGTTAACTACTTTTTCACCTTTTTTTAGCAATTGTAAAAAAATTGCTCTTTAGGTTTTCTTTTATTAAAAATTAATATCCTTTTTTTTTTAATTATAGATGAGCCAAAGGTATTGTAATGGTTTTTTTCAAGATTTCTCTAAAAATTTCTCACTGCCCTTGATCTATTGCTGAAAACTATTGAAGTTCTAAAATATTGAGACCTACATCTCACTGGTCAAAAGCAGATGAAATCTATATCTTGTTATTTCTTTCTTTATTTATTCATTTTCCCTTATACCTGACTGTAGTTATATAGATATATTTAGGCCTACTATGCTAGCTTATTAAACTGGTATTTATAATTCTATCTGAAAAAAAGAAACACTATCAGAATGCTTAGAAACTGGCTTCTAACACATAAACAGTGCAAATGTTGTTGTAATTGATGATTAGAAAAAAATTTTATACCAGGATTTAGTTTGAGTTGAATCCATCATCTGAATAGGGCTCACTGATGTTTCTGCATGTATCTCAGGCAAAGTACAGATACCTTTGATGGATATATGCAGCAAGTTTATACAGGTTGTTAGATGGGCTCCCTTACTCACATGCTGAACTTCCAGGTTCTGCAGGGTCACAACTGCCCCTAAAGGCTTGGGGCAGAGCAGCTGGAAAGCTGCACGGTGGAAAAGGACCTGGGGTCCACAACTGGCTGAACATCACCCAGGTGGCCTAGAAGGCCAATTTCATCTGGTTTGTATCAAAATAATGTGGCCAGCAGGACCAGGGCAGTGGTTGTCCCCCTGTGCTCAGCACTGGTGAGGCCACACCTCAAATCCTATATTCAGTTTTGAGCCCCTCAGCAGAAGAAAGACATTGAGGTGCTGGTGCATGTCCAGGACAGGGTAAAGGAACTGGTGAAGCAGCTGGAGCACGAATCTTATAAGGAGTGACTGAGGAAACTGAGATTGTTTAGCCTGGAGAAAAGGAGGCTTAGGGGGGACATTATCACTGCCTGCAACCACTTGAAAAGAGGTTTTAGCAAAGTGGATGTTGATCTCCTCTCCCAAGTAACAATTGCCAGAATGAGAGGAAATGGCTTCAAGTTGCATTGGAGGAGGTTTAGAATGTATATTAATAAAAAAACATCTTCATGGAAAGGGTTGTCAAGCATTGAGACAGGCTGCCCAGGGAAGTAGTTGAGTGTCCGTCCCCAGAAGTACTTAAAAGATGCTTAAACATGGCATTTGGAAACATGGTTTACTGGTGGAGAGAGTTAGGTTTAGGGATGTTCCAAGTACAGTACTGACGTAGTGATAAACAGCTATGTAGCTATATATGATCTTACCCACCTTCACCACAGGCAAAATATAAATAATTTCAAGCAATATTTGGATTAAATAATTGTCGTATAAAACACTCTGCCTGAGGATCAAAAGAACATGAGTTGCTTCCTATGCTTAACAGAAAATACTATAACCGTAGGAGCATTTCAGATATAGGACACCAAATATTAGTTTGCGGACCTTCCATGAGGCTTTGTGCTGTTAATCATTGCTGAATGGATGTCTGACAGTGTAGTAGGGATTAATTGCCAAAATCTATACATACAAACGAAGTATGTAGAAACATTCATATGTCTGTCAGGAGGCACAGGTGTTGCAGTGATATTAATAAAGTAAACAGGCCTACCCTTAGTCTCCAGCACAGCACATAATCATTTACATTATCTGCTGGAGTCTGGCGTGTTTCCAACCTGCACCAATTAGTTCTCTCCCAGACATTGCTCAGTCACAACCCAGAGACTGTTCCCAAGTATAATTGAGGGAGTATAATTGAGGCCATTCTTAGCAAATTGTATACTATTGTGTATTTTTCTCAAGGTCAAAGACTAGACCCAAGCCCATTTTGTTTACAAGCATAGTCAGAGCACAACATGGCATAGCAGCCGACATGATGAGCAGTGGGATATCTACACTGCTTAATAAGGAGCACTGAGAGAGGATGAGCTTATCTGTATAACTATAGTCTCCACCAAAGTGAATTTTGGGATAGAGTTTGTCAGCTGATAAAACACATTTTGCACATTTTAATAACTTCCTTCTTACGATACACTATTTTATTTTCCTAATTCCTGGTAACACTGGCCACAAAGACATCTAAAAGTAAGTGCCTTATAATGAAGTAACATTTCAGTTCTTGATTGGCAAAGCAATATTTCAGAAAGGAAGAGAAAGGAAACTCACTTTCAATGTAAAAGGAGAAAGCTAAATTTTTACCTAACCGTGAAAAG
This sequence comes from Atrichornis clamosus, assembly GCA_013400975.1. NCBI lineage: Eukaryota > Metazoa > Chordata > Aves > Passeriformes > Menuridae > Atrichornis > Atrichornis clamosus. Next base: position 9,033 of record WBMZ01013158.1, on the reverse strand, counting down.
TCATATATATTTTTTTATTTGTATTAATGCGTATTATGTGAGAAACATAAGAATTAATTAATTTCCTCCTTTAAAAGGACATAATTTGAAGTTTTCCTGGTTTCTGACATCTTTCTTATATCATTTGTTACAGCAGCATTCCTGATATAGCTATTGCATGAAAATATATTGAGGAAGAGGATGTTGATATTCTCAGGCAGCAGTTATGCATGTGGCATTCTCCAAAGGGCAGTACATTACCAAGGTCTGAAAAATTAAAATTCTACCTTCCCACACATAAAGAAAATGCTTGTGTTCAGATCTCCCTTTCCACATTGTATTTCTCCCTCAAAATGGCTCCAATCTTCTTTTCAATAGTCTATGCAGTAATTCATTACTGGTTTGAAGGTGTCAATATATCACCATATGCTGTTTTATCTAAGAAATGCCAGTTTCCAAATATAATTCTCTTTGAGTGGAGCACAAATACAGGTGGCAACATCCTCTTCCCACAGTGGATTTGGGGTAGCTAAAGCATTCCTGCTTTTTGGGATAGTAAATTGCCCTGCAGCAAAACCAATTTGACCTTTTCTGGCACATACCAGCTTCTAGACTTCTATATACACATACTAGACTTCTATATACAAGTTTCTAATTATTTATTTTTATTTGCTATTTATATTATTTTAGAGTATTGTCTTATAACATAGTATAGTATCATATTATTACACTATTTTATAATTATTTATAAATTACTTATTTTTATTTAAAAGTTTATTTTATTAATTTTATTTATACATATTTATAAGTTTTCAGAACAAGGTAAAGGTTTCAGATCTCCAGTCTGAATTAAATCAGTCTCTATTACTTTCAGAGGACCTCAATCACAATCTGAATCATGACGAATATTCCTTGGTATTGTCGCCTGGTATTATTTCTCCCTTACATTGTACCAGAGCATGACCTTTCATCTTTCTCTTTGAAGTGGTCATGAGACAATAATTTCACAGTAACAAATAACAGGAATTATCCAGTTGATTAATAAACAAGCTGAATCCTAAACATGGTCCTCACAAACACTATTGCATTTAAATCAGGTACCACAGCATCTACTCTTTCAGTGATTCAGTGAAGCATGTTGTACATCATGTGCTTCCCAGTTTGTACAAGCAACAACTCCCCCACTTTGTTAGTGTAGTATAATTGCATAGGAGAGCTAAAAAATCAAGGTGACTTTTGTAGTATGCATACAAAACATGCAATTTTACATCCTCAACCGTTATGCATTATGTCACTATGTTCAGCACCACTGTGGAGTACAATGGGTGGTACCCATGAAAGATAATGGACATGGCACTGTTTTGACAAGGCTGATTTTCTTTATGTAGTTGACAAAACAAAAGTCATACAAAGAATCCATTTTTATGTGCTCAAAATAATTTTCAAAATTCAGAGTTTAATATAAGGTTTTTCAAGTCTGGAAAAACTAATTTAACAAACCTTAGAATTAGCTAAAAAATTTTAAAGCTCAATATGTCATAGACAAATGTTATTTACATAAAAAGATATAAATGTAATATTTTCCAGTATCATGCTTTTTCATTTGTATATGACAGATGGACAGACAGACTGATGTATACAAATATACAGAGACATGCAGAGTATTTGGCATATTATGTAACAGATATGCCTGAAAATTAAAGCATGAAGTTGCATCCAAATGACATTGCATTAACTGATATTGAGTTACATGAAATGAATAAAACACAGAATGACAAAATTTAGATTGGAAGACATTTCTAGAGGTCACCTAGTTCAACACCCTGCTCAAAGTAAGGCCAATTGAATAAGGTTGCTCAGGACTATTTCCAGTCAAGGTTGGATTATGTCCAGGGACACAGATTCCACAACATCTCCAGGTAACTTGAAGTATTTGTCTCCCCTTTGTAGAAACATCATCCTTCATGGGGACTGCAGAAGGGGAGATTAAGAATAGTGCTGCAAGGAAGTAGAAGGGTACTATTACTCTTACATATAGTAAATAAACATATTTTTAATTCGCTTGAGAAAAATTTAGATTTTAATAGTAGCAGAAAAAAAAGACTTCAAATAATATTCTGCCAAAGAGAACCTAAACATTGAAGGAGATACATGACATAGCAAATCTGAAAATATTTTCCTTAACTAAATGCCACGTACCCCATGAAAAAGTGCAGAATAATAAGTGCATTTTCTGATTACCATCTAGGTAAATGAAGGGATGGAAAAGCTCCAATGAGAATGTTTAATGAGTAGAAAAAGGCAAAAGGGAAATTGCCATTTGGTCTCTCATCTCTTCTTAGAAGAGGATGAAGTGAAAATCTCAGCAAAAAGTTGAGAACAGAAGAAAAAAAATGTTTTCCTTGATTTATGAAATTGCTTTGAAAATGTACTAGTTCCTCACTCTTTCTCAGTCACTTCTTTTACCAGAATGTTCAGAAACAAATGTATGTTTCAAGCTACAAATTCATCCAGGGTATGAAACTTCCATTATTTTGAAAAAAATCCTAATTTTTGAGCTGTAATGTTTAATGTTTGAAAAATTAATGATAATTTATATTTATCCATCAAATCTGAGCATAGCTGATGCCTTCAATGAAAGTGGGAAATATGCCATATATCTGTCTGTAACTGTGACTATAATTTCAAAGTGGATTTACTTAAGCCATTTTTTCCCTTAGTACTGACTGTGCTAACTCAATATAACTATAGAAAGCACTAGAAATTTGAGAAATGTGTGAATATCCTTCTGAAAACTACCTGACTACTCCATGAATGAGGTTTGACTTTTTTTCAATACATATGTGTTGTCATCTGGGAAGTCAGAGGCTTGATTACTAAGGTAATGAAAGACAGAACTTGTGAAGATGTTTGACATTTGTCTATACAGACAAAGATCCTTCCAAAACTATCAATCACTACTGGTGATCTTCCAGAGAAGCTCCACAAGGAATGGAGCTCATTACTGAGATATCAGTCTACCCACTCCAGCCCTTAGAGCTGTAATCCTGCTCATCTGCAATGCCTTTTCTTAGGTAAATTAATTTATTCCAGCACTACAAACCCCTGGAAGTGGCCACAGCATTGAGAAATGCACCATTAAATACACTGGTAAAGGGGCAAAAATATTAATATACGTGTCCTATCTGTTTCTCTCTTTTTCATTGCCTTGGGGGTTAGCCTTAATTTTTCTCCTGTCATTACAAAATGGTAGTTTTTCTTCAAAGGAACTTTGTCCACCAAGAATGATCTGTGGTTGCCTGTCATTTCATATATTCTGTTGTAATGATATTTTCCCTCAGAGTGAGGAGCTGGCTACTCGGTGAGCAATGCCACTGTGTTTATGTCAAGTTTAGGCAGAGAACACTGTTCAATGTGAAACTGGCTGACTGACAAGACATCTGGCACACCCAGAACTACAACAGGTTCTTTTGCCCTAAGTGGGACACAGCAAAAAGCATTGTGCATTGCTAAGGAGCCCATATGGTCTGTCTGCCTTAAAATGCCATGCCAAGTATTTTGGCATGTCTGTGCATGTGCATGGCTTAATTTAACTGTAACATTTGGGCTCTTCTCTTCATGCGTCTATTCTGTGCCCATCATAATCAAACCATCTCCCTTTGTATGCATCTCCTTCTCTCTGACGTTGAAAAAAAGGGTCACAGAGCTTACCAGTCTTCCTGTGTGCAAGTCTAGGGTTTCTGATGACCCCTGCTACCTTTTGCTCTTTTGTCAATTGAAGTAAGTCTAAAATAAGTCTTGCCTGTGTGAGCCAATGCTATCCAAATGAAAAGAGACCTACTCATTATATATACAATTTAAGTATCAGACATGAAGTCTGAGGGCTGCATCTGCCTGTCACCCTCATCCAGACAGAACAAGAGGTGCCGTGATGTGCTTCTGTATGTATATAACCTGGAGCAGTACATGTTCCCAGCAGAACACCCACACACAATCTTCAGTTTGATCCTACACCAGTCACGCTTCATGAGCATACATATTGTTTTATAATAGTCCTTCTCTTCAGTCGCATTTAAATCATCAGCAGAAATGTCTTGGCTGCAAGCATTCACAGAATTTTTTCCACTTCAGGAATTACAAGATAGAAAAGGGAACAAAGGGATGGTCTGAAAGGAGGTTCAGACACTCACAGAAACATGCTAAAGACACATTACCACGCCCAGAACAAGCAATCTGTTCTTGTGATGAGTAACACAAAAGATCAGAAGTGACACGTGAACCAGACACAGCAGGGACAAGAAAGCTGACCTTTTCTTTTGTTCCTACAGCTTAGGTCAGACAGGTTTTACATGCCTTTATGCCACTGGGTTGGTGTTTGAAGATACAGTTTCAAACCTCAGGATGTTACAAATTGCAGTCATCAAAGAAAACACTTGGAGGCATGAGAATTTTCAGAAACGGCACACACAAATAAAAAGGTTTGTTAAATAATTTCAGAATTACTTGTCTTAAAAATCTGAAATTTTAGGTGTGCTGTGCTTGAATAAGAATACTTTTATTCTAAAGGGAACAGTAGCACAGCTTTCCACCATATCTTCCAAAAATCAAAATAGCAAAATTTAAGCCTAAAACACTGCAGCTGTCTTTTAATTCATTTCATATTGCACTGTCATCCATCTCTAAGTAATATTGTTTTTCCATTCTCTCTGCTATTTCATTTTTCATCCTGGATTTGTTTATTTGTTTGTTTTCCAGATAATTTTTTTCTTTCTGCTTCATTATCCATAGGACTCTTAAGTGCAGCATAAATGGTGGAATTTGAGCATAATTTTCAACCCTATTGTGGGAAAGTAATTAAGAAAAATATGTTTCTACATTCCTAACAGCATAACTATACAAACATTAACAAAATATTGATATTGGAGAGTGAAACTTATGTATAATGGGGGAGAGCAAACCTAACCACAAAAACCTTGTATCTGAAGCATAAGACTAGCAAAGTCAAGCCTTAAAGGTAACACAAGCTTCAAAGAACACAAGCAGAAGTAATCAATACTCTAGGTAACATCCTTTGGAAAGTTTTGTTTACCCAATAAGTGTGTAAAATGAGTGTGTAACCTAGAGAGGTGCCTTTGGAAGCTGGAAATAATTTTAGCCAGAGCGAGTACATTTTCCTGCATTTTCACAAGAATGCTACATCTTTATTAAGACATTATATATTTGTTTAGTTGTTTGTTCTTATAGTGAGAGATATTAACAGTATTAGAAAGAATGGAAATAGGAAAAAAACTTCTGGAATTAGGTGTAGAAATGACATTCTATGTCCAAAAGTTCTAGTTTTCTTCTATCCCATGTGACCAAATAATATAAACCTTTCCCTACAGACCCGTATCAGATTACTTTTCAAGGCTGGTAAGGTTTATTTCTCCTTATAATTGTTTTGGAATATCACATTTCTCCAAAAGTTATAAATTTTCTTATAATTTTCAGCCCATAATTATTCTGGGTAAATATCTGTACATCTGTTCATGTGTTAAAATCTTTTTTAGATAATATACCTCTTTTGCTTCCCTAGAGTTTGCCTATCTGGTGTATTTATATGGAGAAATCCTTTTTACTGTCACTCCTTATTTTGTTAAGCTAAACAAACAATCATCTACTAGCAATATTTCTATGCTGGTACTGCTGGTATTTTTGATAGTCTTACCAAGAAGTGTCTTCAAAAGAAACTGAAGCTCCAAAATTCAAACAAGGAGGACAAATTCATTAATGATTTATCTAGGGTCCTTTTTTAAACCTTAAGAACTTTTACTTCAAGCTGCTAAAGTTTAGATGTCAATTTGCTTTAATTTTAGGAAATTAAAAAGTGTGCCATTGTAGTAATTTATCTCCTATATCTCTGTTTTTTAGAAGTCATATATATGTGCACAATTAGATACACCTAGGTATGTGAATGTTTAAATATACATATACACTGCTATATATTATGCATATGTATCCATAGGTACACACCCTTATATAAACTCTCTCGTGATTTTCATGCTGTTATCCATGAGGATGACAAGCAAGGACTTGCCAAAAGGGTCAATGCTATATCAGTGCTATGTGCTGCTTCATAGCAAGGGTCAAAGCGAAATATTATGTTGCAGCTTCTCAAGAATGGCTTCTGCCAAGAAAAGTGGATGTATTTTTTGCATGAAGATGGATCTTGTGTAGAGTAAGTCCCTGGCCAGTCATGCAGAAAGTTACAAAATGTTACAAAAGTTTTGTGTATATACATGTTCACAGCAATTCTTTGATGGTTATTTTATCTTGGAAAAAGTACTAAGGACTATTGATGCAAATATTTCTAAAAAGAATTCTGTTACAATTATTCTGTAATTATGGTGACAGAAACTCCAGGAACACTCTTTTGAATCAAATTTTATTCACTTAAATTTGACAAATGGGATCAAGAATTATGCAGAAGCTTTAGGCTGGTTTTATTTGCTGCAATACTGAAATTCCATGGGCAGAGCCATGTATTTGCTAGGTAACTTCATGGACACTGCAATATCTCTGGAGGTACTCTATTTTTTATACCAGAGAATTCATCCTGTTTGTTCATTCCATTTTTAACACTGGTATTATTATTTCTGGTCTAGCTTTTACAGACTTATCCAGACTTCTTTTCTAAACAATAGGGAAGAAAGAAGTTGTACCATATGGCACAGAGGCAATGACAGCTTGTATAAGCTAACATTTCCTGTCTTTTTTAAATTGTTTTTCTGTACAGTATAACATTTAATTCTACTATTTCTATAACGTTATGACATAGGGTTCCTCCAGTGCTGAAGGGTTCTGGTTGTGAAAGCTGAGACTATGCATTGCAGAGCAGATGACCATGGAAGCATACTTTGCTGGTAGAGTCTTGCTACCAGTGACACACTCCTATATCCAAACCTGACTGTACAATTTAGCAAAGCTACCCTTGTCTATTAATGTATCTACTCCTGGCAAAAATGTAAACAACTGATAAGAACATGCTCCTTTATTTTTGGAAAAAAAAACCTAGAAAACTCTGCGGGTACTGACAGGCAGTTTGTTGGCTGAGTTCAGTAGGAGGGAAGCCTACATTTAATCAGTTCTGCCCTCATTACTGCATTCACTAGAAATTACTAGCGTTAGCTGCAGGGAACAAGAAGATAATTTTTCCAGCCAAGAAAAGAAATAAAGCACCCACTGACACCCCCAAAATGATAACATTACAATACGATTATATGAGAAGAATAACCTTTTTGAAAATAGGACAGAAAGATTTTGTGGGTCTGAAAAGAAGCAAAACTAAACACAGAAGAGTAAAAAAATAATGTAGGGATTTATGTACCATTTCTCAGTTCTGAGAACAAATCCTTTGCAGAAATACCTATTATGAACTCGCATGTGTATTTTTTTATAATTCTCCATATGCTTTATATTCCTTTACGTTAACATTTACACACACTATTTGGCACTCCATTAAAAAAGGCACTTACAAAACAGATATTGTTTGTATCACTTCCTGACAAGCTGGAATGCCTGAAGCTCTGCACTCTATTTGGTAGACACATAATAGTGTATTTCAATTTTTACCTGAAGAGGAAAACATGAAGATTTCAAACGCCTTTGGGACCAATCTATTTTTGAAATGTGCTTTTAAGATAGCACAATTTAAGAAGGGTTGTGCCAAAAAAAGTCAAAGATTTCTGAAATAATTATAATATTAAATCATAAAATCTGTCTTTGGATTCTCTTATGGATCTTGACAAAACAAAACTAATTCCAGACCTAAGGCTCAAAGTAATTTTTAAATGTCATAGTGCTACACTTTCACATTAAGGTAGCTAAAGAAGTCCTCGGTTCTTAGAGACAAGGGCAAATTAATAATAAATAAGAAAGAGAGTGCCTTAAAGAAATAAAGTGAATAAAAATAACTATTTCAAAGGAAGTACACATCAATTAAGCATATATGTAAAGCTACAAGGTATTTGGGAAATAAATAACCCAAATGAGCTATCAGTAGTGATACCTTCAGGCTCTACAAATTGGATTCAGATGCTATGAGACCCAGATATTAAGACATTTCTAAATATTTCAGTTTTTTAACCAAAGACCTTCGTGGTGATGGGGATCTCACCAGTAGTGACAAGATGCCATTAGGGTTAGGCTTAGGGTTAGGGTTAGGGTTAGGGTTAGGGTTGAGAGAGTCAAAGAGCCTACAACTCCACGGACACTGCCACTTGAACTTGCATTGCAAGGACATCA
>WBMZ01013157.1:0-89302 GCA_013400975.1 Atrichornis clamosus | reverse complement strand
GGGGGAGCCGGGGCTGGCCGCGGCGGCGGGGCTGGGCGCCGGCAGCGTGCACATGCCTCGCAGGCAGGGGAAGCCGGCCGCGTTCATATACGGCCCTCGCCTTCCTCCTCCTCCTCGGAGGAGGATGGGGGGGAGCGGCGGGAGAAAGAGCCCCCCCGAGGGAAGGGGAAGGGGAGAGGGAGGGGAAGGGGAGGGGGGCAGGCTCCGCGGAAGCTCCCTGCGATGGGGAGGTCGGTCCCGAGCCGCTTGGCAATATATAGGGCGGTCGCCCCCCCGGAGGGGCGTGCGATGCCGGCCCGCCCGGCCCCTCTCCCCCGGAGGGAGGAGGAGGCCCCCGGGGAGGGGTCCCGACTCCCACGACTAAATCCCCCAGCCTCTCCTGGGGTTCATTCCATAGCCATGCCCCCGAGCGGTCCCTCCCCCGGGGGTCCCGGGACTAGCGCTGCGGCCAACTCTCCTCCTGGCCCTTCGCGGCGTTTCGCTTTCCTCGGAACTGGTGTTTCCTCCCAGGAGAAAAACCAAACAAAACGAGTCCCGACGGCCAGCCCGGGGCGAGTTTGGTGCCGCCGCCAGCCCCCAGCAGTGGAGCAGGTAACCTCCCGTCGGGATCCCTCCCGCGCTTGGATTTCGTTGTCTTTTTCCCCTGTGAAAAGCGCTCAGAGGTGGCCCCAACTCTGCGCCGGCAACAGCCACGGGCTCTCCCTGAAACCAAGCCCCCCGCTTTAAGATACTTTGCAACTTGGTGAGACGTCCTAGGTAAGGAAATGTTGGGGAAAGGTTTTTTCCTTTTTCCCAGGAGAAAGAGAAATGGTCCGCAGAACTCAAGGCTGACGGCAGGTAGCTCCCACAGGGTGGGCAAGGGATGTGGGACAGGGATGGCACTTTGGGGAGAGAGAGGGGAAGTGGGGTTCTCTTTATCACTGCAGACGGCATGAAGCTGAAGGAAGACACTGGTCTTGGAATTCCTTACTGGTTTTCAGGGACAACCTCTTCAGGTCTCAACCTACACTCCAAAGCGACTTGGCTGGGCAGAACCTCAGCTTCCCCTCCACCGCCGCTACTGGAGCTGAGGGGCTGCTGGCTGCTTTTGCAGCACCAAAAAAACCCTGAGCTTTCACACCGTCCTCACCCATTACTGCTGAGATTCACCTCTAAGCCAGACACCTGCCCAAGGAGACCCCAGCCCGGAGCAGGGAAGGGAGCCACTGCATGAAGGGGGGCTGGACAAGCCAAGGGAAACTTCTATAGGCAGATCGCAGCTTTATGCATAGCTACGTGTCCATGTCCTGAGAGGACAGGTGGAAAAGTCTACACCCTTAATGCAATGGTAGATCCCTTCATATTACCTGTGTGCAGTAAATATTGAATCCTTCAACTTTTTAACTTGGTTGAAAGTATTTCCAATAGCAGAGCATGATGAAAGGCTTTTTCCACAGAGACAAGCAGGTAATCTTGACTGGGTCATATCATCCTCCTCCCTTCCTTTTTAAACTAAAAAGCAATCCAGCCTTTTGGAAAAGAGTCTTCAGCCTCCTCCTTTAAGAATTTCCTAGTGGTTTTAAATTTACTATCCAGGTTATCTCCCGCCATTGCTCATTTCCCTTCTTGTGCCTGCATGTGGTTTTGTTCTTGCCTTATTTTTACTGCAGGTATTTGTGGCTCTTCTTCCACTCTCCAGGGCTCAGGCAGGGAATCGTGGTCTAACAAAGCCATGTCGAGTCCAGACACAGACCAGTGCTGTTGCAGTTAACTGCCTCAGTTTCCATTCTGCCTAATGAGGAGAATAACAGGAGTGTGGGTGCTGGCTGGAGGACAGAGAGCAGGTGAAAAAGGGTGAAACATAGCCTTGGAGGATGTTGCCTTTCTCCACAGAAGACACAGATCTTCAAGGAGGAAAGCAAATGAAAGGCACGGCTGGGACCATTCATTCACCTTGTGAGAGCCAAGAGAAAAAAAAAAGGAAGATTCATATTTCTACCAAAGCATGAATTTAAATCAAGCAAGTATCTGAATGCAGGTGGTTAATTTCAGCCAGAGGATCTGACTTTTCCACTCACTGGAGAGGACAGCAGGACAGACGTCCCAGAAGGGAGTCACTAAAGATCACTCCAGACTGCACAAAGAAAGTTACGCACCTGGGGGAGGCAGGAACCTTCAGCTTTGCAAACATTAGCTGGCGAGATTTTCATGTCCATGAAAAGATTTTAACGTGTTCTGATCTGGCAAGAATGGTTCTGGGACGGAAAAGGGTTATGGACTGCAAAAGAGGAACAGCCTTTCTCAATTATATCAAACAGCCCTTAGTTATCACTCACTTTTTTTTTTGTTAGTCCAAACAACAGAAAAGGAGTTGGAAAAGAAAATCCAACAGTGTGACTGGATCTGGAGCTGCCTGCATCTGAATCAGATCTAGCAAAGGAAGAGACATCTCATCTGGACAATGGACTATGAAGACCCAACTTCTTTAAGTGTTTATAGTCCCAGGCCTTGATCTCATGTCATTTTACACACAGTGGGAGAAGCCCTGGCCCCGTCTTGGCTGCAGGCTGGCTCAGACTCCAGCTGCTGAGTAGTTACTTTAAAGCTGATGGGACCATTCAAACTGCTCTCAACTTCAGTGGGTTAAGACCCAGATGTCAAAATAGCTTTGACAGACAGATAAAACAGCAGGACAGAGGTGGGCAAGAGCACACAGACAGGAAGCAAACTGTTTTACCATGGAATAAGGAAGACCAAAACACACAGACTCTGATTCCCACATATGCTTTGTCACTCAGGGTGCTCTTTGTCCCAGATCTATTATTAAAAAGTAGAAGACAATAATAAAGATGGCTACCAAACAAATGCAATCTGGAAGTCTCTTTAAAATGAGGTGATGAGAAGGGAATAAATCACATTTACTAAGCAAGTGTAAGTTTTGACAGCATCTACTGCCTTCTGCATCAGTTCATCCTGAGTACTCAGAGCAATTTCAACTGCTCTTTTACCTGCAGCTCCTGAACTGTGTTGCACTAGAGCTGCAGCCTCCTCTGGAAATGTTGTACACACAAATTGCTTTACAGCACAGGTGAACCTGCTTCACTGCAGAGAAATGGGGCTGTGCACCCTCAGTGAGCTTCTGGTTTAAGCCCCCCACGCACCCAGGTGGGTGTTGCACCAGTGATACCCAGGCCACATTTCCAAGCTACTCTTGGCAATCACATGGGTTAGAAAAACATGCATGTTTTTGCCCCAAAATAAAACAATCTTCTGCTAAACCGCATGTAGTATGGGGGTAATTGGGTGGGAGGTTCATGATCCTTAATGCTGTCATGCTGAGAGGCCAGTGGTTTTGTCCTGTCCTGAGTAGAACAGTAGCCTAGATATCTGCATCAGGCACGATTACATTTGGAGCTTCCCTGTTTCCAGAGCCCTCCCCTTAGCCATGAAGCAGTCATCTGTTTCTCAGCCCCCCTGGGATGTGCAAGGAAAAAGAGGGGGTGGGAGCCCTGAGAGCAAGGACGTCTCTTGTTCCTCTCCCAAGAACTTCCACAGTGAGCAGTCCAAAGCATCCTCCAGGCTCAGAACCAGCAGTGGCCTGTGGGGGATGCTTCGATGACACAAGACCTGCTGATGGTGCTCTTAGGATGGCCCGGAATTAGCTCTGCATTTATCAGCAACCAAACATTCAACACTTCTTGGCTGAGAGCTGTAGGAGCACCACTGACCTGACGTAACGCTGAAGTCCATTCCCACCCCCTGCATATCCCTGTCTGAATCCATCCATGCTCCAAACTCCCAGATGGAGACCCTCAGAAGAATCTTGAGAGACCCTCCCACCACAGCTACTCTGTGCAATGGGAAGGCTTTGCCCCCAGGAGGTGAATCACCTTGCCCACAGAATCACAGACGCTTCAGGCTGGAAGGGACCACCGTGGCTCCTCTGGTCCCATCCCTCTGCCCAAGCAGGGTCATCCTGAAGCACATGGCACCAGATTACATCCAGACAGTTCTTGAATGTCTCCAGTGAGGGAGACTCCACACCCTCTCTGGGCAGTCTGTTCCAGTGCTTGGTCACCCACACAGTAAAGAGGTTCTTCCTCATATTCAGGTGAAACTCTCTGGGCATCATTTTCTGCCCACTCCCTCTTGTCCCATTGCTGGGCACCACCAGGGAGAGCCACGTAAGAGCTCAGCACATTTGCACGAGGCTTGGGTTTTGTGTGTGTGTGAGAAATCCTTTCCTCCTGGGACATTTCCCTCATGGAATACCACCTCTCAGAGGAGGAACATCTGATGGAGAACAGCAGTGAGAGCTAAACAGCAGACCTGGAGGGTCCACTCTGTGGCTTGTGACCACAGGCAGCACACGTGCAGGAGTGGGGCCACCACGCTGCTCAGCTACAGGACCACGCAAAGACCAGCCCAGGACACCAGGCAATGACGGGGGTCAAAGCAGCCACAATTAAACACCCTTCCTGAGCCGTTCCATTTCTTCAAGATGCAGGAAACTGATAACCAAAGCAAATAAATTCTTCCTGAGAACTAACTCTTAGAGTTACAGGCAACTGTGCGGTCAGGTCCAGACAAAAATCACATCTTCACAAAAGGTATAGGTAAAGCATGTACAAAAACTGTGGAACATCAGGGGAAAAACCCTAAAGAAACTTGCAAACTATTCTTCATCTTTGTGGGCAAGTTTTGGGGTTTTTTCTACTACAACCAGTCAAGATTTTCTTCCCCAAATTCATTTTGATATTTTTTTTAAAGTTTTCTTTTATTCCTAGAGACAAAAAGTATGGGAGGGAAAAAAAAAAATCCTTTCTTTTTTTTTGTCTGTTTACCAAAAATAATATTCCTAACAGAAGCAGATTTTTGCTTAAATCCAAAATAAAACAAAAAAGATTCCAAGGGACTTGAGCTACTAAAAGCCATGATCCAGAGGCAAAATTTGGTACAAAGCTTTGGAAACTTCTGTTCTACAAATATTTTTGCTTTTTTTTTGCTCAAGACAAACCTCAATATTTGGGGTGAATAAATATTTCATTTTCCCTTTTTTTTTGGAACAAAATACTCTCCAAATTCCTGTCCCAGATCTGTTCCTCATGGCCAGAACCCAAGCCTAAGAAAAGGCACAAGGGCCAGGCTGAGCGGGACCCTCTCCCTGGTGTCTCCTGTCTGGTGGGTGCAACACACTAAGATCAAAGTGTGGTTAGCATAGGGTTAGTAAAGAATATTTAAATATTTGGCTTTCTAAAGCAATATTAAATACTCTAAGTGAGCTTTTACATCATAGTAACACAGCCACATCACCAGTTCAAAAAGCCCCCCTGGTGAACCTGCCCTACCAACCTGCTGTTTCAAGCAGGGCACAACCTTGACTCTTCTCTGACATCCTTCTCTCCTGGAAGGATTCAGCCTACGCAGCACCCGGAGGAAGTGGAAGAGTCCTCCACACAAAGTTACTGAGGGCAGCACCTGCAAGAGCAGATATTCACAGGAAGCCATGATCTCCTGCTTTCCAGCTACCTTGAATTCTGCTTTAAAAATGTCCCTTCCCAACCAAATGCTGATGCCCACTGACCAAGGTTCCCAGGTTTCGTTTAGAGGATGCCAGGTAGGTGGTTAAAGCTTAGTGCCCTGCAGGGTCATTCTAAAGGGCTGGGTCTGACCCCTCCCCAGAAATGTTGATGCTTTCACCATGGAAATAGGAGCCAGGTCCATGGGAGAACCTGGCACACTAGGTGTGCCTGAAGCCACTACAAATCCATCAGAGGATGACAAGAATGGACAGAACCTGGCAGGAAAACTTAGCCTGGATACAGGCACTACAGCAGGAGAGTTTTGTGCATTGCCACACTATTTTCCTCCCCCTGGCCCATACATTACGTGCTGGGAAGCTCTGCCTCTTCCCATCTCTTCCTAGCTGCCATGTGAAAGGCTCTTCTTCCACCCAGACCCTGTCTCCACCACAGCTCCAGCCTCCTGTTGAGGCTTGGGTTTATCAATGAAATCAAGGAACTGATGCCCAGCTGCCCCAGCTGCTGCACACCAGTGCTTACAGAGAAGGAATAACTTCAAAACTTTCCCTTTTCCTTGTTGATTTGCTACTATCTTAAAACTACCAGACCAATTAGCTGCAAGCCTGGGCAGATGGTTAAAATCTCACCTTGCTGTCTCACTACCCACTCTCTTTTTCCTCTGTGTTATGCACCTGCCAGCAGTGATTTCTCTGTTTCCAACCCTAATAGACTTTTCCCTCCCCTTAGGCCAGGAACACACCTCCATCATGAAAAATTTCCCTCCTGTGTTGTACCTTCAGCCTGATCTGCCTGCAGCCCGACCTGCAGGTTGTTTTTCTTCTCACCACTTAAAATGCTTCTGAGACAAAGACTCTCTAATCCCCCCAGCCTAGCCAGGCACCTCTGGGAATCACCTTCTGGTGGTGCAGGGGCAGCATTAATCTCAGCAGGAGGTACAACCCATAACCTGGTGGGACCAGGTGAATGGAGGCTGCGTAGGAAACAGGGTCTCCTGACATGGTGGGAATGGAGCAGGACACAGGGGTGAAGATCTGGGGGGAAGAAGGCTAGAGATCCTCACACTTAGCCCACATGCCTGTTCCCTAGCCTAGAGAGGGGTCTCCAAGGCCCACAGCACCGATGGGAGCCAGGGGCTGTCAGCCAAGCACAATGCCTCTCCTGGGCATCCTAAACCCTGGGAAGAGAAGAGGTGAGTCCAGGAGCAGGTCACATACCTTCATGTTCCCAGTCCTTTTGCCCCACATGGAGAGAGCTCTCCACATGTCTGTGTCGATGGAGAAGCTGGCTGATGATGTGACAACCTTGAGACCACTCCACAGATGACCAAAACCTAAGATTTTGTGCAATGACTTCAAAGTGCATGTGGTGCAGGAAAAGGGTCTCCAGCCATGACAGTCTGGTGTTCATCACATCATTTCCTCGTGAGAAGGCAAGAGAGATGATTCAGACTCAAATCTGACTGGACAAGTATGAATCACAGCATTTGTCTCACATTCCTCCTAGCCACAATCTGCCTGATAGGAGAATCAACACAGGCATTTCTTTATTTCAGGGGTCCACAGAGATCCAGTTAATTCATTTCCATCTGCCAGGTCTGAAATGCTGTGGACGCTGGAGTCTTCCAGCTGAGGTGGGAATCTCTGTATCACAGCCCTGTTTGCTGCAGGTAGGCAGCAGCATCCGGGTGCTGGGCAGCTTCTGTCAGAAGTGAGTGCCTGTGGAGAGCATTCATGGTTCATCTGTCCTCACTTGCTCTGGAATAGCTGCTCAGGAGCTACCAGATCACTTCTGCCTCTGCGGTGGTACCCCACCAGTCAGGATGGGGCTTTGGTGAATTCCTTCTGTGTGGATGACAAAGAGTTGATTCCAGTCTGCAACATATTCAGGCCAACTCTATGACCTCAGGAGGCTGGTTCCCCCCAAAAGCAGCACTCACACCTCTCCAGGCCCTGCAAGCAGTGTGAGCTAAGGGAACCCTGGCCTCTCTGACAGGATTCCAAGCCCCTCTCAGACCTCTTTCAGTTGGCTTTTTGTTTATTTGTGCTTGTGTCTCCCATGCTTGTCCTGCAACTCACTTTCCCTGTTCACAGCCCTCACTCAGGTGCTGTGACACTGGGGTGGACTTGAGAGAGGTCCCAAGCAGCCCCACAGCACCTGGTCCTGCCTCTTCTCTGTTCATGTTGCCAGCTCAAAACCACTTTGTAGCCTGGACCAAGAGGGTCGATGTGATGCTTGAGAGGATCTGAAGCTTTTGTTAACACAGCAGGCTGAACAGGTCTCAGGGTTCATTCAGAAGGTTAGCAATGAGGCCAACTCCATCTGGTAGTGCCACACTGAGAATAAACAATGAGGGAGATGGATTTGGACTTGAAACCTGGCTTGCATCCTGGTTACCCAAGAGGATATGTGCAAAAACAGACACTGACATCCCTTATCAGCTGAGCACGGAAGAGAGTTCTGCCTGCACATCATCTCAGCCTCAAGGAGGGCCCATGAGCAAGGATTGGAGACCCCATGGTATCAACTTCAAGCACCCTTCTTTAAAAATGTCCAGTAGAGTAAGCCCCTGGGGAAAGGTCAGAAATTATTTTGCCCATTTCTAAATGGGGAGAGCAGGTAGAGCACAAAGGACTGACTCATCTGGAGAAAAGCAGCAACCCAGTGACTTCATCAGGACTACCATCCAAATACTCTCTGATGAAATGAAGAATCTTACTCACATTGACTTTGCAGGTGCGTCTGATTGGCATATCTGGAGCTCTTCCCACATACATACTGTTATTAGAGTTACATAGCATATATCACACACATTTTGGTTTTGTCGGCCTGAAAAAGATTTTCACCATGATTCTGTAGGATGGAGCTGATTGCTTAACTTTCATAATTTAGCTTTTGAATAGGAATGGGTGAATAACAGACTCTGGTCAAGTATTCTGAATGAAAAACCTGTGGTAAAAGAGCAGAAGATCTTTACTTTTCCACTACAGCCAAAACTTCAGTATTTATTTCACCTTTTTCTCTGACTGCTCCATTTGATGGGCTTAAGTAGAAGAGCCAGTTGTGAGGAGGCAATCTGTGGTGTATAACTGAGACACAAGATGCTAAGAAGTCAGGGGAAGGGAAGGATTTCTCTCCCAGGGGTAGCCAAGAATATATTTTATTCTTGCAGAATAAATGTTGAATTAAATACTTGAGCAGAGCTTCACAATGGGAGCCAGGCTGGGAGGAAGAGTCCATGCCTTAGTGCTATGGGAAGAAATCCTCTTAAAAATGGCATGAAATCATCAACTAGAAAACAACAGGTGAAGGTCTCCAGGAGGTAACAGGGCAGATACAGATGCTGATACAGATTTATGCAGGCCCAGGGCAAGTCAGGAGACAAAACTTAGCATCCACTGCTTCCTTTCCCTTTATCAGTCAGTTTGCTGCACTACACTCTTATCTTTGGAAGGTAATGAGTAGATTAAATATTATCCATTTTCTTTACACCAAACCTGGAGTGTACAAACCTTGCACAAATTTTCCTGCCTTGTGTCTGACTCAGCAGGCATGGCAAGTCTTCGTAGACCTAAAAGATCACAAAAAGGGGCAGCTTATCCCTCACTGGGATATCAGGTGATATCCCGATATCAGGGAGGGCAACTGAGGCAGAGGAAAATACAGGAAACCTGGACCAAATCTGGGTGTGGGTCAAAAGACAGGGGGGGGAAAAAAAAAAAAAAAAAAAAGGAAATCGGGATCTAGTGATAATTTTTCCAGCACAAAGAGTCCGAGCAGAGAATGGAAGGCTTTTTCAACAGTGGGGTGTCTGTGCTGTAAATGTCCTGTGGGACCAAGGTTGGCCTCCTTCCCAGGGCTGCCAACCCTTGTGCTTTCATCATAGATTTCTCTGAGTAGGAAGGATTTATCCCCATTTAATTGTTTTGGTTTCTTTACTCCTTACACAACTGAGGAGTTCAGACTGCAAAGGAAAACATGTAAACTGTGGTCTTTCACGCACACCCACAGAGGTCAGAGGAAGATCCTCTGTTGCTGATGGTGGTGAGAGTGGGCAGATGAGATAAAATACTCTTTTACTTTTTAATCAAGTCTCAAGAATTTGACTGGCCTAAGAACTAAGCCTGAGGTGCCTCAGGTCCCCCATCATCAGCTGCCAGGAACACGTCCTAGTACTGAGGCAGGCCCCACAAAAGGGATGTCAGCACCAGCTAGACAATGGCCCTTGGCTTCTGCAGATAGGAAGTCACTTTTCCTCCAAAGCCAAGACCAGTCAAGAACCTCCACGGGGAGCAAATCTCAGCACACATCCTCTGTCAGCAGGAGCCATTGCCAGCTGCTGTCACAGGGCCACCAGCCAAGAGCTGGGCTTGGGATCATTGCACCAAAATCCATTAACCTAATTACTGCCTGTGTTCCCGGGTGGGCGGAGAGGGGCTTCAGCAGGAAGAATAAACATGCCACAACAGCAGGCAGCACCTCTGCACAGCCAGTGCCAGGACTTGCAAGAGGCTCTGCCTCTTCGCTGTTTCCCCAACATTCACTCGAATTACAAACCTGCCAACCCCCTGCTCAGCAAGTGCCTCACTCTGCAAACAGAAACTCGATGCCCCAGAGGGTCTCACAGGCCTTGTTCAGGTTGATGCTTATGAAGAAACTCCCCCATTCCTAACCATTCCAGGGAAAAACAGTGGCAACCATGGCCCCAGGCTAAGCCTGCTATGGGATGCTCTACGCAGGATCCAGACCTCAGCCCTGCACAGCACGTATTCCATGGGGGCAGGAACAGAGCAGCCTGGTGTCCCTGACCACCTTCAGAGCATCACTGCACAAATACCCTAGGCAAAGGAGGATATGACAGCAATTTCTCCCCTTGTGCAATGGCCTTTGCTGGATGTCCCCACAACACATTTTGTGGTCACCACAGCCACGGTGATTCCCATGGGCTTGACAAGAGCAGACTATGTCCCACCTCTCTTCTGACTCAGACCAAACACTCCAAACAGCAACAAAAATTCCAAACAGAAAGGCAAGACATGCTAGAAAGGCCAAGACAATCAGTTTACATGTATGTAGCAGCAGTGGAACAGGCTAGTTTCAACTTCCTGGTTGGGGTAGGGGAGATTTCAGGTGAATTTAACAGCTCTCAACAGTGGTTTCATCTGTTGGCTTGGACGAGGGAAGAATCAGACCAGTACTGAGCACATCCAACACCTTTCTTCCCAGGGGAAGACCCAATGTGGAAATAGAGTCATCATTGTCCTTATGCCAGAAAACTCTCTTGGAATGTGGGAAACCAATGAAGAGCAATTTTTCACATGGGACGTCTTTGCATAATTACACATAAAACCCCACACTATCAGCTGATGGCTGCTGGCCGTGGCTCAGCAGAGGTCCCTCGAGATGGAGGGTCAGTAACACAAAAGGTTGGATTTACACCCAACACGCTGGTGCTGATGAATGATGTGTCTGCTCCCAACATCCCACTGTAGTCTCCCCGTACTGAAAACAACGTTCACCACCCGCCCCAGAGGCCTGCTGCAAGGGTTAACACATTAGCCTGCCCACTAAAACAGCACACCAAGATGCCTGGTGCCAGCACCATTTACTGAACCACAGCCGAACTCCTGGACCAGGGCTCTGGGAAGCAACAGGAAAACACAGCGAGGTACCACAGCCAGCCTACACCAAGAGCAGCAGAGCAGGGAGCAGCGGTCACACCACCACTGGCCCTGGGCTTCACGTGTCACTGATTGACTCAAGTTTTAATTATGCCCCAATATCTCCATGTCTCCCAAAACACAAAGCTTTCAGCCAGGCAGTTCCTGCCAGCCGAAATTTCATAAAGAGCAGCGAGTGACTAAGACAGCCCAACCTTCAAGTCAGATGTTAACAGCTTTGGACAAGTGTGGGATTTTTACACCCCTATCTGCAGGAAAATCTGATGTTTAGTGCCCTGACTGTGAGCAGGTCACTCTTAAACCCCTGAACATCCCAGGCAAAAAAAAAAAAAAAAAAAAAAAAGGCAGAAAAAGAAAAAAAAGCGCCGGAGGGGAATTGTACTGGCTCTAATCCCTTCTGCCATTCTGCATATTCATGGAACATTGTCATAACACATCAGCAGGACAAAAGGTCTGTCGGCACCTCCTCCTCATTCCTTTGATAAACCACGAGACAAATGCTGAGTAAACACTTGGAATCCATTCACTGCACTATTCTCATCGGGATGAGAAAGGGCTCCTCTTTCTTGCAGGCCCAGAGCTGCTCAGCCTAATAAAGTACGGCCCACGGCCCGTGAAAAGAGAGGCCTATGGATGATGAAAACATGGATTATCTCATTTCACCCTCCTTGTATCAGACCCTGCTCACATTCTGAGTGCACTTGGTCTGACACGCAATTACACACATAAAAAAAATAATAATAAAATTGAAAAAAAAAAAAGAGTTGAGTGGAGGGAGTGTTTATCAAGTGGGGGGACTGTCCATGAAATTTCTCAGATGACCTTTCCCTAGTGGGAAAGTAATTTGTTTCTAACCCAGCCATCACCAAGAGTTCTCATTGATATCATCATTCCCCTGAATATTGTGGTTGGTGGGAGAAGAGAGAACACTTAGGACAAGGCTTTGCAGGTCACTAATGGCCTGATTCAAGCCGGCACTGAGCACCCCAGGAATGGCTTCCTGGCCGTGCTGCTGCCTCTCTCTTGCCAGCCTGGTAGTGGGAGCAGGCAAAGCCCCATTCTCCTCACTCAACTGTAAATCCAGAGTCCTGAGGTCAGACAAGCACCTGGAGAAGAAGGGATGATTTCTGTGCCCGAGGAAGGATAAGAGCACCTTGGTGGTTTGGGATCTCTGGGTGAAAACCACAGTGCCAGCCGACCAGATTTGGGCATGAGATCTCCTGTGATGGAGGTCAACAAACTCCAGTCTGGAGTCCCTTCAGTCAGGCTTGGACCTCAAGAGTCAAGAGCAGGGTGGTGAGGCTGGGAGCAGCACAGCTCCTTCAGCCTTTCTTCACACCCCACAGATAGGCAGAGAAGCCAGAGACACATTGCCAGATAACTGATAATACCCCAAAATCAGCATTAAAAGCCTCCTTACCTTCAGGCATTCAGTGGCTGGATCCAGGTTACACAGGACATTGATCACCAAAGTTGACCCCAAGCGCTTTCCAACACCTACAGCAGCCTCCTCTGTTTCCCAAGTTTCTGGAGTCTGAGCTAAAAAAGCCTGCAATAAAACAAACAAAATCATTAATAACCCGAAACAGGGCAAGGAATTGATTCTTTTGAAAGCAATCATTTGAAATAAATATTTGCCATTTAAATATGGTCCTTTATTTGGAAGAATATGAGCAGTTTTCAAAGGGAAAATAAATTTCAGAAATGGTACATGGGGAACAAGCACACTTAATGCAATTGTGCCCATAATGAAAAACAAGACATAGTTATGAATTACTGCCAAATGACGAAGAAACAATAAATAGACTGCTGATTAACTAGGGTCTCTTTGTTAAATAAATGGCTCATAATCCTGTCCGCTAACTGTGAGATGAGTATGTAAATAGTGTATTCAATGCTTTTGTCACTGGAAAATCCTTGAATTCATCCCTAAGTTTCAAGCAACCAGCAAAAAGCATAAGCAGTTGTTCCTCGACCTGGCGCATTAGTCGCGAACGTCACTATTCAAATATTTGCGTTTTACAAGGTGTTTGTTACAAAACCTCCCCGAGGACTCGACGCAGCCTCACGGCAGCTCCAGGCGCCCGCTCCAGCCCCAGCCAGGCAGGCGATGCCGGCTGTTTGCTTTCCCCGAGTGCGTGGCTCCTCTCCCTAAGCAACCAAGGAGCAAAAGCAAGCGTGAAACTTGCAGGGCTTCCAAGGGGCTGCTTGTTCTGCTGTCTGAAAGTAATTTCTGGGCTAAACCGCATTTGCATGTGTGATGGCCACATTTCTCTGCCTCGGGATGGGTGACGAGCAGCCACCTACAAACACCTACACCAGACCTGCAGAGCACAGTGCTTCATTAAAATATTGGACTAATGCAGTGATGTCCTTCTTTAGATCATGCTTTTATTACCCCAGTTGCTGCATTATTTTAAAAAAATGAAATAAAAAAAAGAAATTCAGCAATGATGTTAAGCCCAGATCCTCTGAGATTACCTAGGCACATAACTCCCATTCACATCCAAATGATGTCAGGTGTCTTTGGGATATGAACCTCAGAGAATTCATCATTTGATATTTCTTGCAGACACAAGTCTCCATGAAGTTTCTCTGCCTGCCCAGCAGCAGCTCCAGCCTGCAGGGCTTTGGGGCTCTGAACGCAATCGCATGGGATAAATTTTGGTTCCAAGCATGCAAAGGTGCTGAGCAATTCCCTCTGCTTATGCAGCCACTGGTGCCAGACGCCCTCACATCCCTTCTTCACAAACTGGGACAGAGCTGGGGACAGGACAGTTTTGAAGGGGAGCAGAAACACCCCTCAGCCTGTTCTGGGCAGTTTTCCAGGAACTCTCCTATGCTTTGCATCAGGTCCCACGGCTCCTGCACCATTTCCCAGGGCTGGGATGAAGGCACATGTGCTACAAACCAGTCACCTGGGCTTCAAGCCCGACTCAGGGATGCTTTGTACTTTGCAGAGTAGGAGGCTTCATGCATCTTATTCCATCCTGTTGTTTTCCAGGGCTGACTCTGACAACCCTGAGAGCTGCTGAGCCCTGAGGAAGAGTCAGAATTCAGCCCCAAAGATTGACGGGGAGTTTTTCCATCGATTCCTGCAGAAACAGCTTTGGTACCTATGGCACCCTGTCAGCAGCACTCAGGTTAGAGCATTCAGATGTTGGATGTTCCTCTCCAAACCCAATAAGTAATTGTGGGATTCGCTAATAGGGCTTGTCAAAATCAATTGGGGTTAAACACCTTTAGCTACAATAACAGTCATCTGACCCCGGGCTCCAGAAACCGCCGGGCTCAGAGGAACCCCGAGGGGTTATTCCTGGCTTCCCATTGCTTTGAGACAGATAAAAGAGCAGACGATGCAGAGCTCGGTAATCCGTTCAGCCCATCCCAGCCATGCACTGAAGTGACAGCTCCCAGAGTTTCTGCAGAGCTGGCTCCTCCTGGGAATTGTGTGTGCAGGGGCCAATTTGTTCAACAAAACCTGGGCAACCAGAGTTTTCTTAAATTCAATTGCCTGAAGGAGAAGGCAAATAGCATTTAAGCGGAGGAAAGTGCATTAAAACCACATCTTTGATACAATGGCTGATACACCCCATGCTGCCAACGCCTGAAATGATAATATTTTTTTTCTTAAATAAATAGCTCAGCAGCAGGATCCCAGCCTCCCCCGACACAGGGAGGCTTCACACTGCAGCAGCCGCATTTCCAGCCCTCCAGGCCAAACTGCTTCAATGCTTCCCCTCTTTGCTGGACTGACTACTGGGGGTGGACCAGTTCAGGAAGGACAAACAGCTGTGTCCATGATGTGTTGAGGATCCACTTATCCAGAGGCCACTTTCAGCTCGTGTTTCCCACCAGCTCCCAGGAGCAATATGTAGGAACACTGGTTGGTATGGACATCCTTCCCAGGTTGGTATGAAGGACTTTTCCTACCCATGTGAACTTGCTGCTTTTGGAGAACTACCAGACCTTGTCACAGAGGAAGGCAAAGCAGGGTGGGTCAGGAAGAGAAACAAATACTCAGGATTTGGGGCACTTGCATAACCCAGTGAGCTTCTTGCTGTTTCTCCAGTTGTGGGATGCACCACCACCTCCTACTCTTCCTCGGGAGATTTTCATCTGTGCCTTCCTCCCTCGTCTCTCTGGGCAATGTCTGTGACCATGGGAACCTGAGGAGAGGCTCCTTGGGGACCTGAGACCCTGAGCTAGACAGAAACAATGCAGAGAAAGGGACACAGCTCTCATGTGGCACACAGGCAGGAGGGGGTGTGGCTGGCTGCTGGCTGTCCCTTTGCAGAGCAGCAGCTAAATTTATACTTAAGCACATGTGATACTTGAATAAAGTCAAGCCTATAATGAGGGATTTGAGATTGTCCTATCCGGTCTCAAAATTTTTGTGAAACTATGACAGCCAAAGAAAAGCATCCCTTGCCATACCTCCACAAACTGCAGAGAAAGCTGCTTTAAGGCTTCCCTTCCTGGAGTTGTCAGCTCAGCCGCTTCTGTGGGAATCCTGACAAGGTTGTCTCTCTCACACCAGACAGGCTTTTTAACTTCTCACCTTGGCTGGGGCCCAAAAATCCAATGCCAAGGTGAAAAAATGTAATGCAGTGAGCAAACAATTACCCCAACATTCCCAAACAGGCATGTGAGAGGGAAGAGGGAGAGCTGAGCAGAAGAAATGCAGGGGTTGATACCAGGGAATACCAGCAGGGAAAATAGGAAGGAAATAACTAAATACAATCTTTCCTATGACACCAGGGAAGGGTTCCATTTGCAAGGGATGTCACACCATGGACATCTGTGTTGTTACCAAGAGTCAGCTCCAGATTTCCCCCAGGCCACTCTCTGCCTCTGCCATTAGCCCAACCCCATCCAGTAGAGACCAGACACCCACATGTGGAATGCCAGCACACGTAACCTTCACTCCTGAAAAGTTATTATAGTCCCAGTAGAGGAAAAGGAACTTTTCAGAGGAACCTGAAAAGGAGGGATTGGTAGTGATTCACCATAAAAAACAGGAGAGGAAAACCTGGAGAATCCCAGCAGGGAAGGTCCCTTCCTGGTCCCAGGGAACAGCAATTCTCCCTGAGGAGTGGGGTAGAGCCAGGACCACCCACGCAGTCATTCACACATTGAGGGCTCTTAGTTGCCTGCAAGCCCAAAGAAATATTTTTTTAAGATTACATCCCAAGATCTCCCTGCATCTAGAGTCATCAACCCCTACACCCAGAGGTGCTGCAGGGGGGCTGTACCCCGTGCCCAGACCATGTGTGTGCTGGTGTAAATCAGAGGCTGCACCCAATCACACAGCAGGTGGAATCATCCTGCTGGGATGGCTTACTTCCCCAGGTGACATCAGCATGGATCAGGCTCCAGGCAGCAGCCCTTGGATGCTCCCAAACGGGTAGATAGGAGCAGACCACCATCTACTGGGTATTCCTCTTCTACCCATCCTTGGGGTACAGGAGGAGGGCAGCTCTAGGGCTTGGTCCTCTCCTTCTGGGTCCACACAAGCAAAGAGGAAGAACTGCTTGTCCTTAGCCTTTTCCGGAGTCACTGCAGCAAGGGAAGTACATCCCCCTGCGTGGGAAGGAAGGACTTGGGGGGTATCAGGTGAAGGGGATACCAGCCACAGTTGGTACGTATGCCAGCTCACATGGGTCATGTTTTACAAAACAAAAGTGAGTCCACCCAGCCCAACACACTTCTGGTGCCAGCAGCAAGACACCTTTTCAGGAATATCAACCTGCACCTTCACCTGGGCTCTATTTTACCAAAACCCCAAAAATATTAAACGCGAAGGGAAATTCTGAGTAAGTTGAAGGGCTCTGCATCGCTCCACTCTAAGGAGACTCCAGTTTCTAAAGAGAGTCTAAACTGACTGTCATCGGCCGTGGGGCACAGCATCCCTCGGAGCAGGGGCTGGTGCCACATAGGAGGTATTCAGCCTAAATTAACTCTCCCCCTAATACCTGAGCAAACATTTTCAGCTTGAGACTTAATATCCCTGGACATGTCTGCTGTCTCCCAGGTGAATCCCCAGATAAACAAGGTCAGCTCAGCCCTAATGTGGCTGTAAAAAGCTGTCAGTCAGCCCAGGAGATCTGGTTGCAAGGTCAAACCAGTTCTGAAGGTTGCTGGGGCCAAACCTGTCCTGTCACTCATTTTAAGTGCAGGAAGGTTTGTTTTCTCATTACCATGTCAGGTATCCCAAATTTAGGATTAGCTGTCGGCCGCCACAACATTGTTCCTTCAAAAAAAAAAAAACCAACAAAAAAACAACACATGCACACACACATCCCTGGCCCCAAATAAATCTGTGTGCTGAGCCTGCCTGCAGCTGCGAGGTGAAAAGAAACCTGTCCTTCAGGAAAAGGGAAAGGGGACTTTCCCACACATTGTGTGACAGTTTCTGGCACAAAAGAACACCCAAAGCACAGAGCAACATCGTTCAGTTAAAATACTCAGTTGAATGAAAGCATCTCCACTGCTGAAAAGCCTCTTTGTCCAGCATACGAGGAGTGAGGCAGGGCACCCTCCATCTCAAGGGGGAACACGTGGAAGCTGTCCCAGGCCAGCTGCAAGCAGAACAGTTTTGGATGGGATGAGTCCTTTGTGCCATGTGTGAAATGAACACATCATCTTCCCCAAATACTACTGGATATTTAAGAGTGGGGAGCAGTTTGCATCTCTGCATCCTTTCTCCCAGCTACTCACATCACTTGTGACCAGATGATGCTCTGGGGGCAAGGGAAAAACCAAAAAACCTGCCAGAGTCAAATTCAACCTTGGCTTGGTCCTCCCACTGCCCTTGCAATACAAGCAGCACAGCACAGGGACAACACTCACAGTCTGGGGGATGAAAGGAAATGTAAGGAAAAAAGCCTCCCTGGTGCTCCTCTAACCACAACACTGTTCAAGAGGGTGAGTAGTCTGTGTAGGGTGGATACTGTAGAAATAAATCTACAGGGAAAGATATATTAAAGGGGCTTTATTAAAGGGGCTTTTAAGGCAACTTGTCCCTCAGAAAATCGCCGACCTCTACCTTGAAACTCACTTCTGGTTTTCCCTCTTACCACATCCTATGTTATCTGGCTTCAGCCCTTCACCTTCTGATGCTTAAAGCAGCATAAGTTGGTCTGTGGCCAGTTTATCCCTTCTGGGGGGAACCACCACCATTCCTGAACAGCCCTCCTTGTCCCCCTTGGTGTTCAGCCACTGCATTGCTCTGGCTGGTGTTTGAATAAGTTTTTTCTGCTGGTGCAGGGAGCTGGCTGGGCAGGGACAGCCCAAGACACGTGCCAGGGACCCTGTCTGCAGCTGAAGAGGAGGATAATTTTTCAAGCTACATCTCAGCAGGGGAGGATGGGGAGCAGGGATTTGACCCAGCCCCTCAGAAAGAAAAAGACAAACTCCTCGGAGGAGGAATTATCAGACTGTGCACAGAGGCAAACCTGAAGAGACTTGTGCCAGGAATGCCTGGAGTGAGACAGGCTGATGAGTGACAGCAGCACCCTCCCTCTGCAGAAGGCTGTGGCAAAGAACAGGAGAGGTGGGTTCATCTCAGGCCCCTGGTGTCTCCACACAGTGGAGACTTGACATCCCAGTCCTCAGCTTGTGTTTTCATGCTCCAGCCATCCATGAAGACAAATGGACCAGGCAGACTTGGACATGATACCTCAAAGGGACATCTATCAACCCTCACCCCTCACTGGTCAGATAGAGCAAAGGTGCCCCAAAACCCACTGGGACCCAGTCAGTGTCCCCAGGGTGGTAGAGAGGGCAGGTAACCATTGCCTCTTCGGGACACGCATCTTCTCTTCCCAAGGTTGTCAAAAGACCCTCTTTACCTCTAGTTTTGCTAGAAAGTAGCTGTGTTAACCCATCCATGACTGAGGAAGCAATTGGCCATCGGGACGATTTAAGGAGAGAGATTGTCTGAATGACTGAATACCCCTGTACAACTGTGTAAAGCCTTGGCTCCCAAAGCAGTCCCAGATTGGGAAGTTACCACCATCCTCACTGCCTGCAGCTCACTGCCACACCTCCAAGAGGGATTAGTTTTTAACCCAGACCATTTGGGTATCCAGCTAAACACTTGGCCTTATAAAACAGTTACAGCCACACAGCATCAGGGCTGGGGAACTGGGGCATAGCTGGGAGAGCAACTGGGCCAGGAAAAGCTCATTTTCAGCCAAAGTGAGTGAATCATCTATGAATTAAGCAAAACTGAGTTGTCACCATCTGCTGCCCATCCTGGAGCAAACTTCCAAAATTATATCTCATGGTGAAGGAAACCTCCAGAAAGCAAACAGACAAAAGCCTGTGGAATGCCAAGGGTGATTATCCATCACCTGCAGGGCTATGGCATTTCCCCAAGAAGCTTCTCTTCCATGCTGCTCATCCCAGGGACATCCCACAGCCAGTTAACAAATGTCCTAAACTGTAATTTTTTTGTTCTTTCCTTTTTCAAGGCACATTAATTTCAAAACAAAGACACAAGACACTGTCCTTAAACATCCCCAATATTTCAAGTTCAACTTTGTTTCAACATCCTTAAAATTGCATTTTTTCAACAATTAAACAATTCATCTTTTCCAGATCCACTCGGGACCTCATCTAGATACACATCAATCTTCCTGATCTCAAAGCCAAGGAGAAAATAGGCATTTCTTTCCTCTGGTCCTACAAAAAAAAATTTCTGACTACAGTATTTGCTGCCACTTCCAACCCAGGCTATCAATGCATTCAGATATTAGGCTTTCCTCATGTTGCAACTCTACCTAAAATATCCGATTCTCAGTTCCATCCCATTAAATCATGCTCTCAGCATCCCCAAAAAAAACCGACCAAAAACCAACAAACAGAACAGAACCAAAACACAAAGCCAGCTAACCAAAAATCTTCTTGCTGATGGTTGGGAGAACACTGCCCCAGAGAGGTCTCAGGAGCTGTTGTCTCTGCTGGAGATCGATGCGTTATCTGAAGAAGGGGAATGATCCATTCATCCAGCCACTCCTTAACCTAACTCCTCACCATTTGACCTTACTCACTCCTACAGCAGCTTGTGTGTAGGTGCTGCTCCTTCCTCTTCTTTCCTCACCTTTCCCCTCTTCAAGGGTTTCAGCTAAATCAAGATCCACTCTCCAGCAAAGGTGCTGGCACTGTTCCTGATATGCTGCTGTGGTAGAGAAGCTTTGGCCAAACACCAGTGCTCTTCCCTTTCCCAAAAGATGTCATTCCCTTCCTGGAGCAGAGCACGATGGATGTTTTCAGCACTGTCGACACACACAACACAAGATGCAACACAAATACTCCCACGGTTTACAAAGCATGTTCCTCCCCTCTATTCCTGCCTTGCCTGCTTGAAATCAGAGATGGCCAACAACTATTAAACACATCAATGTAAATGTTAGTAGATTGCTTCTAATAGGAAACAAAAATGTTTTGAGCAAAGCTAATTGCCGGGAAATAAGGTCGTTCCAATATTTCAGCAGGGGGTTATAAATCTATTGGTTCCTGCCTCCTTCCAGCATTAAGGTTTTACAGATGTTGCTGTCAGGAGGAGAAGAATGATTTCAGATGCTTGTTTCCACTGCACATCTTTTAAAAAGGGCACAAATGTGTGCAGAAAATTGCTGGATAAGTTTTCTTTCTACAAGAGAAAAAAACCCACAAAAATCTCAGCAAAAAAATATAGAAAATGTGCACGTGAACTCCTAAAATCTTACAATGATACAAAATGCTCAACACACTGACAACTGGCAAAACTTTAACACATAATTC
Source organism: Atrichornis clamosus (assembly GCA_013400975.1). Classification (NCBI taxonomy): domain Eukaryota; kingdom Metazoa; phylum Chordata; class Aves; order Passeriformes; family Menuridae; genus Atrichornis; species Atrichornis clamosus. The sequence continues at coordinate 68,313 of WBMZ01013157.1, read as the reverse complement.
AAGCCAGTCAGTTTCACTGACTGCCAAAATGCTTCTTCCAGTCCTCTGCTTCTTTTTTACCCTTCTCTACCACCAAATATTCACTGTATATGGAAGGACACTTTAGACCCTCAAGGAGACCAGGAACCAGCCCAGTTCTTCCTGAGCTGGAAAAGGAGGGTGAGAAAGGCCTGAGCAGCCAATGGAGAAGAGACCTGTTCTCTTGAAAAGCTAGACCTAGACCCAAATCCAAATGGTAAGAGGATGGGGAGAAGGAAGAAAGCTTGTATTCAGTACAAGATGGTTAGGAAAGAGAGTGAGACCTCGTGGCTGTGCCCAGGTTGGCTTACCAGGGTAGTTAACCATTTGCAGGGGAAATATCCATCAAAGGAGCTGACTCAGCTCCTTTCCCCTTGCATATAATGGCTGACGAGTTCTTGGGAGCACCCAGACACCCCCAGGACTGGGGTAAAGCCCCCCAGCCCAACCCCATGCTGATACCCCACAGTACATTCTGTACATGGACACACAATGTCATCTCTTTGGAAACCATTCCCCAAGCAGCAAAATCTTGATAATTAAAAAGAAAGCAAAACCTACCAAAATAAAGCACTCAGCTGCCCAAACAATCTGCTTCCTGGAAAAAACAGGAGAAGCAAGGAGAGGGCCAAAGGCAGACCACCCCAGACCAGAGGTTAGTCCCTGCAGGAAGGTGTCCATGGAGTTCCCCATCACGGTTTTATTTGGGTTAACGTAGGCATTACAGAGGAGGCCAGTGCTCTGGTTCCTGCTTAGCACCACCATAAGGTCTCATTCCCCTCCCCAGCTGAGGGGATGTCCATGCTGCCAGCAGTGCCTGCGCCCAGCAACCCAGCCAGGCACCAGTCAAAAAAGGGCTTGAGTGGGCTCTGGATGCCCACGTCCAAAACTGCCACCGCAAAAGCCAAGGTAGCTAAAATCCTGATGGGGACACGTGCACAAAACACCCAGATTAACTCAATGAACTGAGCTAACTTTTACAGGTGTCACCGTCACACATTGCAGTGTGTTAAGGTGACCTTTTTTTCCAGCAAAGCACAATCCGTTAGTTTTCCTTCAACTTCACTTACCTTTAACTTGTTGATGCCATCTGAAGGAGGGGAGGACTCTGCATCCCCCATGCCCAGCATCTTCAGCAATCTCCTTGAGGTTCAGTGACTTCCCTTTCATGGCACCAGGTTTGCTCCAAACATGCCTGACTCAAGCCAAGGGGCCAGGACCTCTCACAAGAGGCATTTGGGCTGCTTTATTTTTCCAATTCAGCAGAAACCGTGACTCTCCTGCTAAGAAGCCTGGAGCCCGCTCTGAAGACAATGGGCCTGTTCCAGATTTACACTGTTTTTCCTTAAGCGCAGAGATCACCACTGAGCTGTCTCTCATTCTGCTTTTGGCACTTTCATTTTAAACTGCAATCATACTCCCTACCCCAAAATAAACCAACAAAACCAACATATCCAGACAAGGAACTATCCAGTTCAGCTTCTTGAGCATTCCCAGGACAGCAGTACTACTTCTCCAACTGTGGTGGGGTTACATTTTGGATATGATTTCCACAAAACACAAGTGGCACCCCTTAAAGAAATAATCCCAGCCAGAAATAACCCACTGGGGCAGAAGAGTTCAAGTCCAACCATCTCTCTTATTCAAGCAGAGGGATTCATGCTTCTCTGAGAAACCAGACAACCATCACATATGAAGAAGCAGGTACGTGTCCAAATCTGTTGACACTCACACGTGGCTGGACCCTGGGAAGGAGGGGGCTGTCTTTGTGCTTCTCATTTCCCATCACAAGTGCTACTCTGTAGGACCTGCGAGTAGGGTTCTACTTAGGCCAGCTGGACCCAGGACTGATACTTGCAGCTGGAGAAGATAAGGACATTGGGATGGCCCCTTTCAGGATCAGCCTGTTAAACCTCAGAGGCCATCCCCAGGCATCCCTTTGTGTGGCAGGCCAGTGGCTCCTGAGCCCCACGGACAAGGAGAAGCCCCAGTACCTCCACACTGGAGACCGTGCCAGCTCCACGCAGGGGGGTGGCGCGGCTGCCAGGTGTGCACTCCGGGGTGCCCGTTTCGGGAAGGCTCCTCCGCCCCGGCTGTAAATACCAGCCCTGACCGCAGGATCCCCAGCGGCTCCCGGTGTTCTTCCAGCTGATGTGCCAAGACAAGCCGGAGCGAGGCTCCGTGATCCGCGGTTTGTTGGTCTCCCGGGACCGGTGAAAGCCCAGACTGGGGACGAAACCGCTGACTCGAGCGCACAAGCAACCAAGCTCTGTTAGGGCCATGAGCAACTGTGGAATGATTTAGGAGATGAGACTTTGAATTTGCCAATTATTTATCTAGTTGATGACTCAGACAAGCAGTTTTACTGCCCAATCCATAGGGGAAAACATGTGGAACTAATCAGGCTACACCAAAATAAAAAAGAAAAAGATCAAATTAATATAAAATAAATGGAACGATGCACACAATACCAAACCTGATTTTTCCTTCCAAATAGGCACCGTATCTGAGATGCTCGTTCTCGCTCATTTATTATTATTTTGCTTTTAAAGGGTAACACATGGCAGCAAAAGTCATTTTTGCAAGCACAACAAAACATAACCTCTTCAAAAAGAAAGGCAATAGCTGTTTATTCAGCAGTTCCCTCCTGTTCATAACATTGCTATTTGAAAATAAGAATGTAACTGAAAATAATAACAAACCAAGACATTCTTGTGATTAATTTAGAAAGACACCAATTTCAGTGTTAAACCAACGAACATGAACAAGGTTTTATGCTAACAAGTACCATGAGTTTGTTGCCTGTTAATGCAGACTAAAGGAGGAGACAAGATGCTTTGGTGCTTTAATGTTGTCTGAGAGATTTGGAGTCCTTTATCTTTTGTGTTCCAGAACCTTTGGGAAAGTCACTTCAGCTCAACTTATCAGGGGCTAGATGCCTAGTTCCTACAGAAATCCACATTTTGGGATCTTGTGGGATTTGGGATCACCTCACTGCACAAATTCCAGAGCCTAACCCTTGCCAAGCCAGGGTCTATGGTATGTTGATCTCTAGTTTCAAAGGTGTGCATACAGATAAAAATTAAAATATTTCTTAAAAATTACAGATTTTGATGAAATTTCATTTTGGAGGAGGGAGATTCAAGTAGCAACCACATTAAAGCAACATGCTTAGTAACAGGTCTGAAAACTATTGCACTCAGCATCAGAAAAGACACAGATAAAGTTGAGCAGGCTTAAAGCAGACTCAGTCCAGCCAGCACGCAGTCTCACACCAGCTCCTCCAACACCTCCCCCCCAGCACAGGTGAATCACATCCCCTCTCCCACCAGCATCACCCCTCCCCAGGACCCCAAGGCTTGACTGAGCCAGAGGTTCCTGCTTGCCTGCCCATTTCACTGCCTCCTCCTCAACACAGCCTCCCAGATAACATCAGGTCAAGGTGATTATGTCCTCCCCAGGCCAGCAAACCAGATTTTCTGAATGACCTGCCCAGATCACTTCTCATCAACCTCATGCATTGGTCGGTGCCAGGGCTCTTCCTCTATACAAGTCACCAGGTATTGTCCTGGAGCCAGACGGTTTTTCCCTCCTCGTGTTCACTGAAAGGCTGAGCATTCCATTGCTGGAGCCATTCATTTCACCCACGCTCCAATGATTTGTGTCCCTAGCCCATCATCAGGTCACTCCGAAACTTGCCCTTCCACCGTGCCCTTCCTGTTTGCCATCTCTTCTCCTCTGCACTTTGACTGACACAGTTAAAGAAGTCCCTGTCAGTAGGCTGTGGTCTGGGGCCGAAAAGGGAAAAGACCACAGTCAGCAGAGAAACGTGCCTGCTGTGAGAGCTTATTTCATCCCTGGCAGGGGGATTATATTTCACCTGAATGTCATGGTTTAACCCCAGACAGCAACTGGTTCTGATTGGGACTGAGTTAATTTTCCTCCTAGTAGCTGGTACAGCTCTGTCTTTTGTATTTAGTAAGAGAACAGTGTTGATAACATGCTGATGTTTTAGCTGTTGCTAAGTGGAGCTTTTTCCAAGTCAAGCACTTTTCCATTTCCCATACTCTGCCAGTGAGGAGAGGCAAGGGAACCTGGGAGGGAGTATGGCCAGAACAGCTGTCCCAAACTGGCCAAATAGATATTCTGTACCACAGAGCATCACGTTTACCTTCTCTTTTCCACCAGTCTGTGACTGACTTGCTTAAAGTCCCTGTCAAGTAGGTTTGGTCTGGAGCCAAAAAGGAAAGAGACCACAGTCAGCAGGGAGAGGTACCTGCTGTGAGAGCTTATTTCATCCCTGTCAGAGGGATTATGTTTCACCTGAGATAATATATCATCTCGCCATTGAATCAGCCTGATACACTCAAGCCAGGGCTCAGGCAAAGAACATCCCACTGCTGGTCCATCCTCAAAAACTTCCTGGCAGCTGCTGGTGGGTTTGTTACTTGTGATGGGTATTTCAAGCAGTTTCACAGTTGTGTTTTCCATCAGGAAGCAGCAGGAGCCTGATTTCTGCCTGACTCACCCTCATCCACCTCACAGCCCACGCTCTCACCCATGAGGTGAGGGGTGACCCCTGGGGCTTCTCTCACCCACAGAGCAAGGGAGACCTGCAGCTGCCCCAGGTGCCTGTTGTTCCTCCCCTCCCTACCAACAGGTGCCCATTTTAAGAAACTACAGTGGCCTCAACAAAACCTCTATTCACAGATCTGCTCCACTTTCACTAAAACAAACCTTTCATCAGGAATGCACCTTCACCAGAGTCACAAGGCAGAGCAGACCAGGCAAATACCAAAGAGCGAGTGAGAGCACACCTTAAAACAGAGCCACAGCCTCATGCAGCGTCCCAGAGACTCTTTTTATTAAAGAGAGACAATCGGCATTCAGGCTGACTTAAAAGATTGAGCAAGATGATGACAGCTCCCATTTCAGGGGAGAAAGGCAGAGGGAGAGGGGATTTGGTTTCAGACTAAACCCTTGCAGCAGGCTCCCATCAGCACGCACCTCAAGGTCACACGTGGGAGGCAGCTTCTTTAAAATAATAGGGCAGCTTGGGGCTTTATTTACCTCCAGAAAGGCTTTTGAACTCAGCTGGTGGTGACTTCATCCCCAGGGACCTCATGGGAAGCTGGTAGTGTCAAGCCTAAAGAAGCAGGTTTTGGGGACCAGTGTCTGTGTGTGTGTAGGGACAGGGCGAGCAGAGCCCAAACAGGGGTCCCATGTCCCCATGGATGCCCACGTGGTGAACCCATGCCCCAGACAGGGTCTCACACCTACGACACACAGCCCAGTGCTGCCTCTGCTCTGGTGTCCTGTCCCTACCTTGCACATGTCCTGCACAAGGCAGGGTTAGGCTGGAGCAGCCTCTCTGCCCGTGGCTGCCAGCAGCAGGACAGCACCTCCTTTCCACCTCCCCTGGCCCACCAGCCACAGACACCTGTTGGTGGACACACAATTCTAGGCACACAAAGAACCCGTTTCTTCTGCTTACACCATTACAGACTTAGAAGCACAAAGGATCAGGGCTGGGAGTTTGCTGGTGAACTGAGGGTCTGTCTCTGCAGCCAGGCAGAGCAGCAGCCAGCAAGTCCACAGCAGCGTCTCAGCACTGTGACAAAAACTTCTAATTTCTCTCCTGCCTCTCAGGTGTTAAAAACATCTTTTTGCTGTAGAAAAGGGGAAATGGCATCACCTGTACATGATGCAGAGCACAGGACTGATGGGTTATGGTCTTTCAGACTCACCTCTGTCACCTGCACAGGAAGGATCAGGGTTTATTCATGCAGCTCTCTTGCCCATTACTTAGAGCTTGCGATGACTTAAAACTGAGCCAGGAAAAAACCAACTCCTCAACATCACACAAGCTGTTCTGTGAGCAGGGCTGAGCCCTGGCAGGCTGATCTTACCAGGGTCTGGTCAACCAGGGCAGCTCCTCCAGCAAGTGAGATTCACTAACTTGCTACAGCTGTGTGGCAACTCATTAAATCTTCAGTATTTCTTTCACCTGTTGTCCTACTCTCATTTTCTCAATCTAAATTTGAAGTCTGCAGTGCAGAGACAGCAGGAGGAGTTTTCCCATTCAGTAGAGCTTACAGTGCTTCCTTAAGCCTTTCAATATTGGAGTCAGAGGGAGTTGGGTAGGATTTTATTTCCTTTAAATAAAGCTCCAAGAGATAATAGAGAAATCTGAGTCCACTTAAAAAGAGAAAAAAACCCAAACCATCTTTCCTACTCTTTGTGGTTATTGGACAGAAACAAACAAATCAAAAAACAAAAAAAAAAAGAAACAGAAAGGAAAAAGAAAAAAAGACAAAAAGCAACCAAAACCAAGCTTCCAATGATTTCTAACCAGATTTCATGCTCTCTGAGTGCCTGGCAGGCTTTCCACTCACGCAGGTTTTGGGGCATCAAAGTCCCCTTAAGTAGCTCCTCAGTTATCAAACTTCCCAGCACTTGGAAGTTTTGGGGCATTTACCAGTGGGGAAAAGGGACCAGAAGCACAGGAAAGACCTGAGCTGGATAGAGACCTTTACCCAAGGGATCTCAAAGTTTTGGGCTCCGGTCCCCACTCTGCTTCCAATAATGCTCTATGACATACAAGGAAGCTCCTCAGCCAAACATCCTTGGCACTGGTCAAAAACAGCCCGGCACCTTCCCCTCACACAGCCCAGCCCTTCTCAGGCAGCCCAAAGGACCCAGCAACCTCGCCCCTGAGCAAGCCAATACAGAAATAACTAAACCCAGAGCTCTCACCTCTGCTCCTTCCCTGGATCTCAAAGCTGGGGCTGCAGGACCTTCCTTGCCTGGGTGACGAGTCCTGGGCTCCAGGCGGCAATTCTGCACTGACTTCTAGGGACCAGTAAGAGCCCAGTTAGTAAATGCCTGTCCTCACCCCTTTGGGCTGGGTTCCCTGCTGGAACCAATTAGAACAATTAGCAGCGCATCAGGGTTACTCTGCCTTTGTGCTAAGGACTCTCACATGTGGGTATTTGCCAAAGACTTAACTCATTTCTTCACTCTTCAGCACCTCCTCGGCTGTTTGTAGGGGCTCTCATCTCCCCACTTTCACCCTTTCCCCCTGGAAATCATATTGGTAAGGGACTGTGCAGTTCAGGGAGGGAATAGCTGGGTAGATAAGGCAGGAGTTAATGAATTGCTCATGATGGAAGATTAACAACCGAGCTAATTAAGGGTCTTCATGTGCCTCCTCCAACCTTCATAAGCTGCTGTGGTGACCCGGTGCTTAGGCAGGAGATAGCTACCTGCTCTCCCAAAGAGTCCCAAAATCTCCCTTCTCCAGAGCAATCTTTATCACAGTGTCAGTTAATGGATGCATCATTTTTTCTCTAATTTTCAAAATTAAGGCTATGACTTTTAATTATTATTACTCTTAATGATAATGTCACTTGTGCCTTATCATTTTAATTAACTGATGTTATTGTTCACTTTTAAAAACATACATTATCTGAAACATAATTATCTAGTCTTTTATTCTGCAGCACAGATGGACTCTTGCAGGTTGGACATGACTGCTGACAGATGTCCTTAAAGGACAACTGGACTTCCAAGCCAGTTCTGGTTCTCAGGCTCTGCCCACAACTATGTTAACTTGTTCTTGAGGCACTCCTCTGCCAGCATCAGCAAGTGCTGTAAAAAACTGCATTGATGAATTTCCCTGAAAAAAAAATACCTCCTCTCAAGACTTTGGATAAACAGCAGAATTTGTTTAACATCCTGACCTAAACACCTGGACTGATATTGGGGGTAAATGTCTCCTGACTCCTTGAACAGATGCAGTGAATTCTCCTAAACCCCAGGAAGACTGCCCTTCCTAAGGAACATTGTCCTGTTAACTGCAGTGAGTTAGGAGACAGTTTGGTCAAATTTGATCAGTTGATCTTTGCAAAGGCTATTTCTCCTTTCGCCAGACATGTGTAGGTGTGCTTCTGCCAAGTTTGACAGTCCCTTTGTATATTGATCTCCCCATCTGTAAGACAGCCTGCTTAGAAAATGGGAACGCATCCAAGCAGAAAGGAATAGATCTGCTGCAAAGGAGCTGCAAACTCATTAGCGGTCAGCCCCCAGCAGTGCTGCTCTGCTGTCTATCTGGGAAGTGTCACAAGACCCAGATGTCACTGGAATAGCAGAGATGCTACAAGAGGATGGCTGCTGGTCTCAGTCCTGCTCACGGCCCATGTTCAGAATTACTGGCCGTGCCTCAGCACGAAGTTTTGTTAAAACAAAGTGTAACCCTGCTGGCACCTCCAGACTTCTCTGCCCTCCACCAGCCAAGATGCCAACCCCATTCTGTCTCTTCCCATTCCCCTGCCCTGAGGTCCTTTTGGGAAGCATGGGGTTGTGATTGCTGAAGGATGCTCAGGTAGCATCTGCACAGCTATGCCTGAAGGAGTAAACTACTCCATGCTTTTCCATCAGAGTCATTTAGAAGGAATAATAGGATGGAAGGGCAACTAGAAGATTTTGCCAAAAACTATCAATCGACAGACAAAAGCAATTAAGGGTTTGACTGTGTAGCTAGTTTTTTCACTCTAAAGTTTCCCTGTGGAAGGGTATTGGATGCAATTCCGCCTGTGAAAGGGAATCGGGTGCTTACCACTCAGCTTTTCCCAAAAGCTTCACTTTTAGTGCTCCCTTTGCCAGCCCGGGATAGATCTCGCTTTTGAGGCGCTCTGGGATGGGGAGACACCAGGAATACTTCTCTGCCATGGTACCAGGCATCAAAGTCCTTCACTACCGGAAAGCTCTCTCAAGACAATCTCAGAAAGTTGCCTAGTTGGTTCAAGTTGGGAATGACAAACCTATCACAAATGTAGTGGCACAGAACAGCCACAATAATTAAGTTGGCCCCATCTAATTGTTCTCATTAGAAACAATTAAATAACAGAAAAAAAAAAGAAGAAAAAGGAGGCATGACATTGACTGTTGCCAAGTTACCAACATTGCAGATCTCAGTGCAAGAAAAAACTCACCCAAAAAAATCTATTTATTTATGTGGATTTTTTTTTTTTTTTTAAGTTACACCGTTAAAAATAATCAGGCTTTTAAACTAAAGATCAGGTCTTTCAATATACGGGAAGTACAGAACATCCCATGAACACCATTTCCAAGCTGCATCCTGCTCTCCGTGAGCCTTGCACCCCTCCTTGTGGTGCATCGAAGCAACTGTCGTGTGAGCAAAACCCTCTCTGCTGGGCTTTGGCTCCCAAAAAAGCCCAGAGACATCCATCAGCTCTGGCACCAAGCACCACCTCCTCCATGTTGTAAACGTCTCCGAGCTAGAGATATAAACAACTTCTGCTTCTTACTAGAAGTCAACTCTAAGCACACGTTTCAAACATCATTAAACTGGAGGCAGTAGACATGTGTGACACATTGGAACAGTTACACTCCTCAATCTTAATGTTTGTTTAAAGGTTACTTTTGGATGAAAGCTGGTTAGAGAATAAATAACAGATGCTGAAAGCATCCATTATGTATTTTTGCAATTAGCAGAAAATCTTGGTACTTTTCTTAAAGAACACAGACAATTTCGTGGGATGTTTATTGCTGGAAGCAATCTGCTCTCGCTGGCAAGGGCAGCATCCAAGAGCCCAGGGAAGCTTCACAAGGAGTTACACATAGTAAGCCAAAAGCAATGCTTGCTTCAGGAACAGCACTTAAAGCCCTGTGCTTGCTGTCGCAAGGAAGCAGACAAATGCACTTTCTTTCCACACAAAACTTTAAACTAGAAAGAACATGGTGAAATCATCCTTGTTTCTTTTCCACGGGCATTTTGATTACCCAGAAAAAAGTGGCCCCTGATTATACTTTCATTTGAAAAATGCACCCAGGATGTTTCATGCCACTGTTGTCTTCTATGCCAAAGGGCTTCTTCCATGGCCCAGCTACCACCTCCTCTCTTGGGGTATGGAGTTACTGCTACACCTTGGGAAATCTTGTGCATCTAGGATGCATGGCTGGAAGGGAAAATGGAAGTAAGGAAGGCACTGCATCTCCCAGAAAACATCTCCCTCTCACAGAAGTTTGTGTGCAGAATATGAAGCGGGGCAGCAGCTTAACTGTGCCAGTCCTCTCCCTGCTGATTTCCATCATATCCAAATGAAACTAGGGAAGGTATTCAGACAAGAGCAGAGGTACTTGAGTTAGAACATAATACAGACCTCAGGGTACTTGGTGACCATAGCTAGGAACTGCACAGCTGCATAGCTGCTTCTGATTTAAGAAGACAACAGCAGCAATGACCCAAAGAGCGCCCCAGAGTTGCCCTATGCTCTTTCAGGAGAGAGGACCACCACGTTACATCCTCCATATACCCTGATAGATTCTGGTAGTGCTGAAGAGCTCCATGATACATTAAGCTTTACTCCTAAGACTTGATCTCATTCTACCCCCAAACCTCTTTTCATACCTCATGGCACTAAATAAAAGTGCATGCTGAGAGCAGAAGTTGTCCAAGATACCATTTTCACCTACCATACCCTTTACACTCATTACACTTTGATAGTCACACAGCAACCTTTGCCATTTCTTACCACACAGAAACAGCATTGTGCTAAAAAGTCCCCCAGAATAAAGCAGATAATATCTTTTGGGATGGTGCCTTGTATTTTCCAAGAGTTGTCTCACTGCAGCAGCTATTACAAGAAACTAAACCAAACCCTCCTATTTGTAAATTAGAAAGAAAAAGCACAGCTCAAACTGGCATTTGGTTTAAGACCAAATGGTTCACACAGCACTTAAGAAGCATTTCAAACAAAAGCAAGCTTTCTGCCAAACATTTGAGGGGGAAGAGAAAATTTCTGCTCTGCTGTCTGAATGCAGTTATAAGCCAGGATGACAAAATAGCCTGGCATTGCTGTGCACAGTGAAATACGCTGTGCATCTCATGTTTCACAGGCAAGGCTCACATTGCCTTCATCCTGCCCAGTTTAGTTTCTACGGTGTTATCCTGAAGAAAAATTCCTGTCTCTGCAACCCCTGGAATTAAAGGTGACAGAGTCGATGGGGGGACTGGGGAACTTGTAGACAGGGAGTGCTTTTGCATTAATTTTTATACAGCATAATCATGGAACAGCTGGACTCTAAAAGCCCTGCTGCTGTGTGGAACAGGTATTTGTCTAAGGCTGAAGTCTCACTAGTGAAGCAGAACTGACTGAACTTATCTAAGTATCTTCCCTCCCCTCCTCAACCACCTCACTTGCCTCCACTGAAGCATAACTGGTCATTGCTGGTTTAACATCTAGTGATTGAGGAGGTTTTTTCATGCAACTGCTGCTAAGCACTCTACTGAAGCAAGACAGACAAAGCTGATCTGACTCACACAGGAGAAAAGAGCAGAGGTACTACACAGATTTTCTGTAGCTGGGAAAAAAAGCAAAGTGCTTTACGTCGGTTTTGTAACAGCTTATGTACCAAGCTCATATCAGGAACAGGTTCAGATTGCTCCAGATGAAGGTTTAAGGATTTTTTTTTCATTTAGCAAGGCACATAGAGATTGACAAGAGCACCCTCTTTTCTATCCCAAATAGCATCTGCAATTCAGGAAGGTAAGGAAAAGGCATTAAAAGGCAGAAAGCAAAGAAGATAGAGCATACCTCAGCTGAGCAGATTAGAAGACCCAATAAAGATGCCTATTGTTACCAACAGAAATACTCTACAAATACACAGGCTGAAAACCACCATCTTAAACTAAGCAATCCATGAAAAACAGCAGAGAGCTGCAAGATTAAATTCTTCCATGCTCCCCTATGTCCCCTGGAAGGCTTATAAGGGTCTGCAGATCAAAAGAGTGTGTGCACTGCTGCTACATGAAACCAAGTATTAATATTTTTGTTACTGTTTCCTTTGTTACCTGCTCAGGTGAATCCTCTTCACACTGTCTTGCAGTTTTAATTATCAGCCTTTAACCCTGGGATTTTGTGACTGCCAAGGGCACAGCCCCAGGTTTCCAAGTCCTGCTGCTCCACAGCTTGGAGAAATAACCTGATTGTGCCAAGGATCCAAGTGTTGCCCACCGGAGCAGGTCAGCAGAGCTGTCCCAGATTGTAGCCTTCAGAGACAGCTGTGTCACAAGAGGGACCGAACTGGCACTGAACCTCACAGTAGAGCAGGAAAGAAATCCCCTAAGCTGCAACTTTCCTAAATGCTGGCAGCCAGGAACTGCCAACCGGTAACGACAGTTGGCAGCTCCCATCTGAACTGAGGGTTTTTTCCATTTAACTCTCCCCTTCTCCACGGTTCAGCCTGGGCAGCAGCACACAGATGACCCCACTGTTGTAAGACACAGAATTTTCCACAAGATCTCAGAACTTCCTTATGAGCCAGCTCTGCTTATTAAAGACAAATGTTGCTAGTGGGAAATAACTTACACTGAGGCAATCCTCAACTGCACGTTATGGTCTTCTCTACCTGCCCCTACTCAGGTGAAGTTTCAGCAAAAGTTTGATCTCTGCAGTTTTACCAGCAGGAAGATACCTACCATTGATGAAAACTCCCCTGCTTTCCCCACCCCTTTCAGACCAGCTCTGCAAACCTTTCTGGAGTAAAGTTTCAAGTTGGAAGGGTTGGATTCAATGATTTTAAGAGGTCTTTTCCAACCCAAATGATTCTATGCTTCTAAGCTTAGCATGTTGTTTACTGGGAACCTATATGTGACAAAACAACCCATTTTGTGACAAACCTTTACATAACATGGGTTATTTTAAAATAAGCCTGGAAACCTCTCAGGTTTTTTTATAGAGAATATTATGTTGTGCCAATCTCCGTTAAGAACACAGTCTGCAGTACAAGACTTGGGCGTGTGCTGCAAAGCAGCAGAATGGCATTCAGGAGATCAGCTGGTGACTGAGCAAGGAATCAGGAGAAATCAAGACAAAAAGTGTCTCCAACAGCAGGTGCACAATCAGTTTGTGTCCCCTAGACCATCTCAAGCGCCTTCTCTTTCACACATGTGCCAAATGAATTATCACTGCACAACTCTATGAACAGAGGCATTTGATAAACCTATATAATCACGAAAAGGTACCAATTCCACAGGCAATGGCCTTATTCTGTGCCTAACATGATCTTCAGGTTTTGATGATGAAAACTGAACTTTTATACACATACCTGTGTGTATGTGGTCATGTGAAGTATCTAATGCTCATAAATACTTTCTAGAGATAAATATATATTAAAAAATCCCTCATGACAGATAACTGTAAGTCAAGCACTCATTAAGCCACAGAACAAAGTTTATTGGATCTCCTCAAATTCTTTATACAGTTTTGCTGCTAAATGGACACAACACACTGGCATATTGCCTTTAACCTTTATTTCAATCATAAGTCAAACTTGAAAGAAGTGGTAACACATTTAAAGGCATCTTCAATAAATAAAATGACAAAAAATCTAGTCCTTGCACAGAGACATTACAATCCACTCCAAATTCAATATTGCCAAAATGTTGTTGGGTTTATTCTAAAACTTGCTCCAGAGGATTTTTTTCGTTTCATTACTTAAATACACAGAAAAGTATATGATGAGAGAAAATGGATACTCTATTCTGAACAGAACTTGTAAAACCCAGTAACTTAGAGACAAAAGTTAATTAAATCTCTCTAACTGGATTAAAGAATCCTGTTTGAAGTCTTTTTTGAAAAACCCTGATTCTAACCTTCATATTAAAACATGCAGTTTCGCTGGATCCCATCCATGTCGGCATACTTATATAGTAAGAATTAAATTTCATGTTTTCTTTTTTTTTTTTAAGAGGAAATTAATAAAGTGAGAGCATCAGCCTTCCACACTCACAAAAGTAGTCATGGTCCATATATTCTGCAGTAGTAAACAGCTTTTTGTGCTCAGTCCATTGCCTATACTCCTACCAGACTGGAAAAGCTACTGTAGTTTGTTTCTGTACTCATCCCTATTCCAGTCCAGCTGCCTCAACAACCTCAGCGAGATGAGAATTCCTGAAAATACAAATCTGTCTGCAGAATGAGGACCAACACATCTGATTTTAGTTAAAAGCTAGGCTTAATTTAAATCTTTTCCTAAATAGAGAAAGTCATCACTAAACAAATGCTGAATGTCAAGATTTCCAAATTGCAATTCTGTGTAATTAGCACGTCACAAACCAATTACAGTCAGTTAATGTAGGAACAACCACTCTATCACCAAAATTTGTTAAAACTCTCCTCTTCAAGCCTTCAGTGGAAGCCTAGGACATGCAAGGAATGCACAGTTGTACCCCCACAGACCTATGCACACCATATAGGGGACAGAAAAGCTTAAACAAAGACAAAATTGCACCACATCTGTGCAAATATTTCAACCAGTTTGTTTCAACCAGTTCCCTGTTTATCCCAGCTATTGCTTCTGACTGCACTTGGCTAATTCAAGAGAACATCATGAAGAAAGACTCTACTTGTTTCAGGGAATTAAACCTTTTTCTGCAATTATCTTCCTCTCAGCTGACCACATCCTAACAAAAGTGCAATAACTTACAAACTTCTTAAACAAACAGCTATTAAAATTATACATTTTTTTAGGGAAACAAATTCACTAGTTTATCCATAAAAATATTTCCCCAGATAACAAACCTTACAGCATTTGGTAACACAATATTTCAATAATAATAAAGAAAAACCCTTCCACTTGTTATACAAGACAGAACTGTTAGAAGATTTTGTTTACTGTACACTGTTGAAGAGCTTTGCCATCTTGTGAAGACCATGCTGTAATTACGAACATAACTATCATTTAAGATAAATGAGTATTGAAATACGAAACTGACTTTCTTAACCTTCTGCAAATGAAAACAAGGTAAAATCCAGGGCCATGCCATCCAGGTACTCAAGAACTTACAAGACAGTTTTACACCCAGAGTCATAAGGAAGCACCACTTTCCATAAAGTACTTTGTATTTCTATTCCTGAAAAGCATATTTAATAGTTTTTTGAGAACTGCTAAAACAAGTTTTCATACTAACTGTAGCTTGAGAGAACTTGGGTTTGGGAATATAAGAGAATTTTGGAGACAATTACACTTTGAAAGAAAAATCTGCTAAATTTGGTCCAAGCATCCAAAAAACAAACAAGCGCACATGGGTCCTTCATTGCTTAATGCTGCTGTTCAGTTGATCCTTAAAAAATAAAAGTAGGTGTATGGCAGTAAGGAAGAAGAAAGACTGCCCATGACAGGCACAGAAGTGTGACAGAATAAACAGTTTCTTCAGAGAGATGTATGAACTGTGATTCTGCCATGTAAATGATCTTGCACTCATGGAGAACCCTGAAACTTGTATACTATAGCCACAAGAAATGATTTCCTATTTAAAAAACAGATCCATTTCTAATCAACTGCTTTTCCAATCATCATTAGATATGTGAAAAAAATTTTAAAAATATTTTAAAATAATTACAAAGAGTGGACTGCAGTAGCAGCTAGTCAAGCAAGATTCAAGCACAAGTTTAAATGACATTTCAAGATGGGAATTAGCCTTCTTTGTCGAAAATTTGTACAACTTTTTCAAAAACCTAAAAAGATAAAGAAGAAGTTTATGAAGCATTCATCAGTTACTTCAAGTTAAACCAACATAAACAGTATTTGACAATATTTTTTAAAATATATGGGGTTTTTTTCAGAACATTCACAGTAATTCTTTAACAGTGAAATTGGCATCAATTCTGGGAAGCAGACAGCAGAGCAACACTGCTTCAGAAGAGCAAAAGCTCATGAAAATGAAAAAGGCAAGACCCTGTTAAACACAGAAACACTGAAAATGTGTTTAGTCCAGCTCACACTCAAGCAGAACTAATCGATTTCCTGAAGATTTTTACATCTTACTCAGTTCTTCAAGAGTCAAATCAAGAGTTCCACAACCTCCCTCAGTAATACACATCAGTGCTTAATGAGCAGACTAACCACACACACACACATCTCAGAAAAATGCCAGAAATATGCACCCTGCCACTGTCATCCCCATGGTTTTTTGCCTTATATACTTACTTCATCAACAGATTTAGAGGCATCCACTTTTCTGACTTTTCCCATTCTCTCATACAAATCTATGATAGGCCTAGTAGACTGCAGATATGTATGAATTCTAGGAGAAAGCACAGAGGGGAGGGAAAAACCACATTACATAGTAAAACATAAACAGAAGGGAACTGAGAAGTGTTGAAGACAGTACCTCTTTTCCAGGCTCTCCCGGTTGTCATCACTCCTACCACTGCTCTTGCCTCTTTCAAGACAGCGGCCAATACATATCTACAAAGAAACAGCAAAAGGATGACTACAACCAGGAACACAAGGCACCATCCTGAGAGCAGGAACAAAACAAAAATCCTGAAAATCTAAATAGGCCTGACACAAAAATTACTGCCCAGATCTGGTGGATGTCAGCAGAACTCACACGGACAGTTAGATTCTTCCAGAGAAGAAGGATGACAGCTTTACACTTCAGCAGTTTATTAAAATGGGACTGGGGTCAGAGGAAGTAAAAGCAGCATCAAGCTCTGTGGTTTGACTAGATCTCCAACCTGAGACCTTAAAAGAAGAAAATTACCTGATTTTCGAGGATGTTTTCAGGCTTTCTGAAAAGCAGCATGTCAAGGAGACTACTAATATATGCCTGCACTGAAAGAAAGTCACTGTATGTTCTCTCTCTTGCTAAGTTATGGTCAGTTAAAATGTTCTTACTTGACATTGCTATAACGAATATTTCAAAATCAAAGTAAAAACTGAAGAACTAACCATGGTTAAAAGTGTCCCAATGAACTCAGTTTTTTTAAACCTGAAGTTAAATAAGCAAAGCTGACACACCTACACTCCATGAATACATCTATCCTACTCAAACAAGAGGACAGTGGTTAAAAATTATTTTTTCCTACACAGTACAATTGTAGTAAAGATCATGTAGGCACTGTCTATTTTTAGATCTAGTAAAAAAATCAGAATCCCAAAACTAACACCCCACCAAGTGAAAAAATTAATTTAGTCTTCTTCAAGTTTTTTAACAGAAAGAAAGAATCCCTCACATGTTATTTAAGATTGAAAAATAGTTGCAAATAAGTAAAAAAAAAATTAACAACATCTTAGGAATTTGGGGAAAAGGGTAAAAGAAAAACAGTCAGCTTAAGGTGCTGGGATTCTCATATCAGTTTTTATGCCTCAAGGGCACTGACATATTAAAAGACAGCACATCATGGCACTTATTAAATGAA
Source organism: Atrichornis clamosus (assembly GCA_013400975.1). Taxonomy (NCBI): domain Eukaryota; kingdom Metazoa; phylum Chordata; class Aves; order Passeriformes; family Menuridae; genus Atrichornis; species Atrichornis clamosus. Next base: position 51,064 of record WBMZ01013157.1, on the reverse strand, counting down.
TGTGATGTGTCACTGTCAAAATGCCCTTGTAATCTAATGACTTGCTGAATAAAATGTTGATTACTGGCTATCCTATAGCACAGCTCGTACCTATGAAAATAAAGATTGCTGCTGCACTTTAGGATTAAAGCAGACATTGTATCAAGTTCATTTTGGACTAAACAACAATTTACTAAGAGTAAACAGAGTAATAACTTCCGAAAAGTAACCAAATAATTTTGTAAAATGTATATAAAGTTTTGATAAATTTTCCTTAAGGATGCAATTGCCTGGAGTACTTCCTCAATATAATTTATTCACATATGATTATGCCAAGTGTCATTAGCTGCCTATTTCAATAAACATGCAGCTTTTCATCTACTAAAACAAGTTGCCAAAAATTCCTTCAAACTCACAGGCCAAGCCTTCCTTCTACTCTTACACTAGTGCATTCTACTTGCCAGAGTTTAATTGTTCTTCTTGAATGATTCTCACAATATTGCAAGAAAGGAAGTTAGAGAATAATACACTTCATTACCTCATTGTCACAATCAAAAAAGAGAACAAAGGAAACATCTGCCTTTCCATCCATAGTCTTATTCCAGCCTTGAAGATTATCTTCATTCCTGGGAAATCCATCAATCAAAAACTTGTTCTTCTGGGAATTAGCAGCCATTGTTTGATCCATAGCCTGATAAAAGATAATTCAATTCATAATCTCTTGCACATACACTGATTTATCTACTTATTAATTTACCCCCAAAATGTTGACATGGTAAATTGAGAAGCATTTATTTTAGGATTATTGCAGATTTACAAAATGTACTTTTGTTTCACTTTCAATGCATGCTAGTTAATTCACTGATGTACCAACACAGCTATTGTTCAAACTGAATTCATTATTTCACAAAGCTCAAAATCTCATAACACAATCCCAGCTTTAAAGTTCATTTTCTACAAGATACTGGGGAGTGTCTTTACACAGTAAGACATCCAAACACCCATGATCTAGAGTTAATTCTAAGGGAAAAGCTCCAGATAAATTTAGTGCCATGAATAGAAACCCTTTTTTTCTCTTAAAGGAGATACTCTCATTGTTTTCATAGACATCCAATAAGGAGAAAGGCCAGAGCTTTACCTTTCACAAGAATATCAGGAAGTGCTCTTCTCCTACACCTATCTGTTTTGATTAAACTTACAAATTTTAATGCCTTTAAGGCCTCTACCCTCCAATCGAATATGACCAAGCGGACCAAGAGGGCTAAAAACTAGTGCAGGGAAATAAGAAATACAGAGTTTCACTGATTTCCCTAGAGCTACTGAAAAATAAAAGAAAATAAAAATAATCCATTCTCACTGGTCCCCAGGTATCAGAGGCCATCACCTCTCAGCAGTCAGAAAAAACCACAAGTGACTGCTGAGAGAAGCACCTTCGTGTCTGCCCATTCATACTGCTCACACTGGAGGAAAGGCAGTTCTGCCAGAACACAGCCACTGCTTTGTTGCTTGGACTGCAAGGAAATAGCCCTTCCCTTACCCTCTTCAGCAGGCTGATTGTTATTTCAACCGGTACGATTTCCCCCTCCTTAATGTAGTTCTCAATGAGTTCTCCATACTGGGAGCCCGGCCTTTTCCGCTCATCCCGGAGGAGGTCACCCGCGGAAAGGTGCGTGTAGCCGTATTTCTGAAACAGGCAAAACAAAAACAGGCTCCCTTCAACTACAGCACGCGTGCGAAGTTAACATCAGTCAACAGTGTCAACCCTGTTTATCTTTGCATTGCAACAGAAAATCACAGGGAATAGCATATTGCTGGTGATGGGCCTACATCATCTTCAGTGTGCCATCTGACAGTACAGCACACTCTGCACAGAGCACGCACAGTAAGAATCACAGAATCATTACAGATGGAAAAGACCTCCAAGATCGAGTCCAACCTTTGACCAAACACCATTATGACAACTAAACCACTAGCGCTAAGTGCCACATGCAGTTGTTTCTTGAATGCTTCCACGAATGGTGACTCCACCACGTCCCCAGGCAGCCTGTTCCAATGCCTGACAACCATTTCAGTGATGAAATTCTTCCTGGTGTCCAACTTGAACCTCTCCTGGTACAGCTTGAGGCCATTTCCTCTTGCCCTGTTGCCGGTTGCCCGGGAGAAGAGGCTGACCCTTATCTTAGTACAACCTTCTGTCAGGGAGTTGTAGAGAGTGACAAGGACCCCCTGAGCCTCCTTTTCTCCAGGTTGAACACCCCCAGCCCCCTGAGCTCCTGCTCATGTGACTCACTCTCTGGACCCTTCACCAGCTCCACTGCCCTTCTCTGGACACGCTCCAGCACCTCAACGTCTTTCTTGAAGTGAGGGGCCCAGAACTGGACATCTTTGGGTAAAATTCCCAACAGGCCTTTGGTCAGGTCTTCATGTATGGCTTTCAAAGGCAGTTTTGCTATGTTTAGAAACAAGACAAGAATTTTGTTTCATTATCTCCTTAAATAAAAGCACATGAGGTGATTCCATGCCCTTTGGAGCTGGGAGCATGTCCCAAGCACAGGACAAGTCAGAAATCCCTATGTTCCCATTGTGGTTCTGGCACCAACTTCCTTCCCCTACCTTGGTGAAATCACCTATAACATGGCAGCTGCACAAACAATCCTCCCGCACTCCTCCACACCTGGTCCTGCTACCTCCTTCCCTGGGATGAACATGACAAACTCAGAGAGCAGCCCGTGGGGATGACCAGTGACTTCTCTTACGGGTGACGTGGCAGAAGGTAAATAGCTACACTGGTGCCACCCTCTGTCATGCCATGTACAGTAAACAGAAAGAGCAGAGAGATCAGGTTCAAATCTATCAATCTGACAGCAGTGTGCAGGAAAACAGCACACACCACTGCTCTTTTCTTTCACCTCAAACTGCAGCTAAAAGAAGTCACTAATACAAAATACCAACAAAAAGTGTTTATTACACATGAATTTCTTAGGAATTTATCACTGTAAAGAGATGCCTACTGCAAGCGTACAAATACATTCCTACCAAAGAGAAATGCATTGTTATAAAGGAAATTTCACCGCACAGAATAATCATTTTCTCAGCTCATTTAACACCACAAGAAAACTAACGAAGCGTTGTTCTATGCTCCTTGACTAACTATAGTCCTTAAAAACAGGCACTAAAGACATCTCCTTGGTGATTACCTAAGCTAGGTATACATCCAAAACAGAGCACACATAAACATTCTCATCTGAAAGTTTTTACACATAGCGAAAGCAGCACCAAAAAACTTCAGGGTTATCAGTTTGGCTGCAGCAACATCCAAAGCAAATTTCAAACAAGGTGTCTGAGAAGCATAATAATGTGACTACACACTTCGTGAAGCTGTGAACCTAGGATTTAAAAACTTGGCTACTGAACTGAACACAACAGAAATATTACACAACCCACTAAGTGACTTTAAAACATTTCAGTTGCTTTCCAATTTCACCCACAAAAGCATGGAAAGTTAGTTCTGCCATAGTCATAATTTAAGCAGGGATATAATTACCTAAATCTCAAAAACTGTATGCAGTTGGCAAAAAACAGAAAGAAGATTTTCCTGTAAGTAACTGTGAAGGAAAAGCTCCACAGACATCCTCAGTAAGCTCACTGTACCCCTGCTTTAATGTACATTGCATTTGGATATGCCTAACTAATTGCAAATCTAAATATTTATGACCTTCAGAAGCCATAAACCAGAATAAATAGTTCCTTATAAGCAAGAAACATTACTCTGCTGAATGCTAAATTAACACGTAGTTCTTCTTGCTAAAGTTAAAGAATGATGATTTTTTTAACATCAGGTTTCTACAAAGAAGAAAACAGGAGGAAAATATAATCCCTTAGGTTTTAGAGGATTACTAAACCATTTAATTTTCCTTGGCATTTCCCTTTTTATGCATGAAAACGAAATTGAGTAAGACAATTTTTGGAATTCTCTGTCTTTTGCAACAGCAAACTAAAGTAGTTTTTAACAGCTGAACAGGAAAGTAAAAGATAGAAGTGTTTTAAAGCGCTGTTGCACAAATAGACTTGTTTGAGATAATAATAAATTATATTCAAGACTAACTCTCAGAATGGCTTAACCAGGCAATAAGAAAAACAAACCTCTCCTTCAGGGGCAAAACATCTATTTGTTAACTGTACTGAGCCAAGAGCCAAAGAAAACACATCAGTTTAAACAATGCAAACAAGGGGGGAGAACGGCTTGGCTGCTGCTCCACACACAGAAGGCTTCAGAGATGTGGTGCTCGTGCTACTCTTGCCAGTTTTAATCAAGGCGTTCAGGGCACAAAGTTTTCTTTCATTTTAGGTGAGATAAACCCTCAGCAAGCGTCCTGAATTGGAACAAATCATCACAGTGCCAAGAGCTCACAGAAGAGACTGTGACGTAACTGCACAAAACACGGGTCAAAACACTCTCACGTCTTGACCAGGTTTGCCTTGTGCCAGCAGGACTTTCCTGCAGTGCCAAGTACATCTTGATGCAATCCCCAGAACGTGACTTGTTGCCACTACTGCCTAATCCTTCTCCTCTGCAATCAAAAAGGGAGCAGGACTGTGGTTGCCAAACACTGAAATAGCAGTTACCCCAGTTCTCACTAGATACATAATGTCAGACTGAAAAGAAGACTTGAAAAAGAAATTAGGTCCAAAAAAATTTCCAAATACTTGGATGCCAAGCACCTAAAGTCTGGACAGATTTTGAGATCACAGAGAAGAAAAAAGAAAATATAGAATTAACTATTCTAAAATGTATTTCAGAGATAATGTTTTCTGCTATGTTGTCAGACTGGTGTGATCTAGAAGAAAAATAAGACTAAATCAGTAAGTTACTATTACACAAGTTCTCGTTATTACGCAAGTAGAGAAAGCTCTTGGTTCTGTAATGATTTGCTCCAATTCAGGATGCTTGCTGAGGGTTTCTCACTTAAAATGAAAGAAAACTGTGTGCCCTGAATGCCTTGTTTAAAACTGGTATGAGAAGTGCGAGCACCACATCTACTTAATACACAAGTTCTCATTATTTTTAAAATGATTTTTTTTAATTATAGGTCTTCAAATATAACTTACAAAAATCAATTGTCTTCAGCACCACTCTAGACATCTTCCTCTTTTGCTTTAAAAAAATAAACCTTAAAAAGAAATCCCAGTCACATGGAAAGGCAAGCTCAAGCTTCCATCAATCCCACCGTAGCGGTGCTGGTCGGAACACGCCCCAGCAGCAGTGGACAGAGCAGAGCAGAGCAGAGCAGAACACCACTCACTGTTTCAGTGGCCTGGTCAGTCAGTCTGCAGGCAGCAGCACAAACTGGGACACACAGTCTGTGCGTTCCACATCTCTAAATTACAACCTGAGACTGCAGGCTCCCCAGGATGCCCTTCCCTCCCCTATCCTACAGCCCTTCCTGCGTTCTTCTGTCAGCCAGGATTTGCAACTTTCACCCGCAGACAGAACACGCTTTTGTTTTCAGTAAATACAATAAAGAGATGAATAGAACTGAAAATACATGAGTCATATCTGTGTCAGCCTCGAACCAGGCGGAGTCTGCCCAATCTCGGGGCAGGCAGGAAGGATCAGTGGTGTCAGGAAGGATCAGTGGTGTGCAGCAGCTGCCGCTGGGACTCCTTACACAGCCCCTTCCCAGGGGCACAAGTTTTATTTCTGATTCAGCCCTGTGTGGTCCAGCAACACATCTCCCCACTAAACACACAGCTTGAGACTTCCTTAAGTTAGCAGAAGTCAAGAAGCAAGAGAAACACAAATTACTGCTTTGACCTTGACTCCTATCTTGGCTTATCATTGTTAGTTTGAAAATGAAAGTCACAGACCTTAAGATTTAAACAAATAAAATACAAACTTTTATTGCCCTAGTTCTGACCTGTCATGTCTTGGGCAACCTTAGTAAACGACCAAAATTTGCTACATACACCATTCAAGAACTAGTTAAAATAAAAATAGAATCGTGTAAAGCCCACAGCTTTCATAATTTTTTTAACCTATAAAGTTTTTGTCTGTTCTATTAGCACACAGAATTAAATCTTTGGGGTACAGACTATAACGGAATAATAGAGCTTCTGTCTGCTTATTAAAAAAAAAAAATTGAAGACATTTTCTTAGTTTGAAATATGTTCTTGTCTCTGGGGAAGAAAAATAAACCAAGAACCCCACATTAACAAACTAAAATGCACAGCTGAGATCCCACTGACAGTGCCCCCAAGGGAGAAGGGGGCAAACAGAGCACCCCAGTGCTTCAGGAGCACTGACTCAATAAAAGGCACCCAGTACATCCAGGAAAGTCCAAAATTTAATGTCCAGTGTTCTGCAAAATGGAAACGTTCAGGGATAAACCTTCAGAGGGTAGATTTGAATAAATACTCACCAAGATTTTTTTTTAAAAGCTCCAAAGATAGGAAACATAAATTTATATTCAAAAAATCAACTATGAGAACTTAAGGCTAAGTAGAATACTAATGCTTGACACTCATTAAAGAGATTTCAGAAGTTGAGTTTAAAGCAAATAATTTAAAATCTGTTTTCATTTCAAGTAAGTTAACGCTGTCTCTCAGCAGCCTTCCAGAAGACAATTAACACATGACACCAAAACATAAATCCTCTGCTTCTTCCAGAGGAGTGTTTCTGAAACAATGAGTTCTTCTTTGCATTGTTTCCTTCACCCTAGGAAATCTCCTTATCATATATCCCAAAGCAACTTAACAGCTTTTTCCATTTGGATATTAACTTAAGCTTTTATAAAAATGAGAAGGCTCAGCATCCCACCTTGTGGAATTAAGTTTAGATTTAACAGCAAACATACAGGATAGGACTTTGGTGGAGGTGAGTTATATTTTAGGTACACAGAGAGCAATGTCTTGCATACCCCAAATCTCTACAGATCACCTTGCCAAAACAAACGGACAAAAAAATACAACTAAAATCTTGCTTGGAATAAAGACAAATTATTTAGTTATTATTCTTCCCACCAACCAAAGAGCTTTGCATCTCAGGCAGAGGTTATAAGGATCTAAAATTTAAGTACAAGAAAGCATATTTTGTGCAGATTTGCCGAATCCTTTTATTTCCTTGACTTTACTGTAATGATTTTATAAGCAAAGTTCAGAAGTCAGCAATAAAGTACATTAATTTTGTCCTACACACACATAATTATCTCACAGTCACAGAAGATATACTGTGGAAAGCATGAAGGTTATTGCAAGAACCTGCATTCAAATGACATCATTCAGCTATATGCTCAAATATTCTGCCTCACGTGACGGCTACGCGACACTCCCAGATGATGGCAAGCTCCACCTAACAGAGCTGTGAAGGTTTCAGGAGTTAATCTGCAGAGCTGGAAGGGAGAGGATAAGAACTTAAGAAGGAATTCTCATCCCTCTCTAAATAGGAGGAAGTGCTCCAGAACAGCAGCAGTTCTGCTGCATTTGCATTTCCCTGACAATTCTGTGCATTTGTAGAACGCACACGAGCCGAGTCTTCTCTCTGTATCGGAGAAAACCAGCCTGGTTCAGCTGTCTCATCCCACCTTATCTGCAGAGATAAAGAATCCTAATTGCTTACCCACTGTTCCCTTTCTTACATTGTGTCAATACCCAATTCCACTGGTTATTAGGTCTTCTTCCCTCAAATCATTTCTCAATTTGTGTCCAAATTTGGCATGAATATATGCCTTCTCCAGATTCAGGGACTTCAGCACTCACATATTGAGCAGTTATGATTTAGGCTAGTACTTAAATACATATTTCACCTACAACACAGGATACTCATCTCCCTTTTTGGGGAATGTAAAATATAGTCAGCAAAAAAAAATTACAACACTTCTTCTCCCTTAGCCTTGTTCCCAGGTAGTAAGTACATAATATCCCCTTTACTCTACAAAACACAGACACTCTTGGTTTTTAATAAAAATGGTTTGATGCTAAAATCCTACAAGATCTCACCTCAGCCAAATGAGACTTCTTTCACATGTGATGTGCTCTGTCCCACATCTCCAGTATGAATAGCAAGCAAGACATATTTATAGCTCATACTGACTTTCTGTTCAGCACAAATTTCAGATTTACAGCAAGATACTGGGTCAGATTCATTCCAAATGTAAACTAATATTATTCAGTCCATTTACAGCAAGGATGAATGAGGTTTATTATTACTCAGCTACAGCCTCCTTTTCTCTGTGGCAAACTACCAACAGGGTTTAAAATGCAAATAAAAATACACTTTCAACTTAAAGGCAACATTGACTGCCCACAGGCTGTACCCTCGCCTGCATCAGGGCTCTCTGGGGGCTGCCAGGGGCCAAGCCAAGGATTTGTGCTTAAAAAAAGCTGCTGCTCTCCAGTACCTCTGCTGTGTTTCACCCACACTTCCCTGTTCATGTGCTCTTTTTCTAAAGTGTTCCAGCAGTCTTGCATCAGTCCAACTGTTCCTTAAACTACCTCAGACCCTCTCTGCCTCCAGGTTTAGCCAGTGACTCTCATGGAGGTGTCTGAGAGAGCAGGAGGGTTGTCCACTGCAGTAAGCAGGTCCAAGAGCTTTCTACTGTCACCCCACTGACTTCAATAAACTTCTTTCCATGTAGTGAACAGGATTAGCAGAATTAAAGCAAATTTGCATTTATTAGAATTTGGATTTCCTTTTCCAGGCTCAGAGAAGAAAACAAATACAGTTCTTCTTTCCTTTCTAGCTGGAAATACAACTTGAGTAGCAATGGCTCATTTGAACTCCTCCTAATAAAGTGGTCTTTATCCAATTATATCAGCCCATCCAGCCAAAGGCATTTATAATTCTAAATACAGGCCAGCAGCCACACAAGGTACTTCAGCCCTGAGGCTACACTAATGGTTTGGTGAAAGCCATTAATGACAGCCTACAAAGTTCCCCTATAGTTAAAGCTCATTTGTTTGCTTCATGCCAGGGGCTGGATTTGACCTTACCAAAAAGACTTTATGAACAGTATGAACCTTCCATCCCACAATTTAATTTAATGAATATGCTGATTTGAATGCAAGTCTATAATTTGAGGTTTAAAGCCTTCAGAACTAAACTCGTAACGGCATTTTTTAGTCTGGACCAAATTCACTTAACTTAGTTATAGAACACTGAGGTCTGGGATATAACAGCAGCGTGGATAAACTGTAACAGCACTCCCAGGGCACCACCACAACAGAGGACACACACAACGTGTCTGTTCCAGGAGTTTTGGGGTTCCTTCCCACCAAGAGATTCAGGAACACAGGCATCACCACAGTTCTTAGCCATTTCTTTCAGAGATGATGGATAAACTTTGATCATATGTGGCTTTTAATATGAAAAATACTGCTCAGGAAAAAAAGATAAAAGAGCTGTTTCAACTCCAATATACACATATGTTTGGACGTATTCAGCCTTAACTACTTCCATAATTATCCACCTGAATACAGCATAATTACCCCCGCGGTTTTGGGTTTTTAGAAGGACAGTATTACACCACGTATCATTCACCATTCTTTCTTAGATATTTGCTCTGTCTCAAAGGGCTGGAAAAACTTATTTGGAAAAGTGAAAATTTGATAATATAAGTGAAAGTTTTGTCAAATTATATTGTCAGTCTTAAGCTCTTTAAAAAGAAGGAACAGGATGAACCGTGTACAGGATCAGGATATCCTTTGACCTCTATCCTATTCTGTCACAGAAAAAAAATTTCGTTCTATTTTTAACATTTTATTTCCATAACTTACTGAGATGGCACTGGATCAAAAAGCCAACACCCTGCAATGTCTGCTGTACCAGCTGTTTTATGGGACAGGCTTCAGAAGACATGGACCTTGATCCCACACGTTTGAATTCCACATATTCCCAATCACTGTAAGACACCTCACCTCCTCTCCCAGGCGACCGGAGGCTTGAGAATCCGGGTGGCAGCCCAGTAGCCAGCTACGTGGGCATGCAGACGTGTACGGAGCTACCCACTCGGGATGGGCTGCAGGACTGGCCTGACAAGGCAGCACCGCCCGGGCAGCCGGGAACTTCTCCAGGGCCGCTGTCCTGCCCCTCCGCCAAGGCACAGCAGACCGAAACTGGGGAAGCCTCCAAACCCCAAGTGGGTATCCCCAAAGCGGATCCAAAAACCCCAAGTGGGTGTCCCCAAGGTGGATGTCAGTGCAGGCAGACCCACCCGGGTCTAAGGGAAAAGGCAGGAGAAGAGCAAAGGCGAGGCGGCCTGACAGGGCTGGAAGGTGAACGGACGTGCTGGAGCAGGGGCTGCCTCACCACTTCACCCACTAACGGGGAGATGTGGGTCAGTTATTTTTATTTATGGCCTCGAAGGGGCGAGGAATGGATGGCGGCTCGATAAGAGAGCGGATCGAAAGGCAGATGCGGGTCCAGCCGCCGGGCGGAGCAGGACACGACACGCCAAGCGACCACCCCAAGAAGGGTCACGGACACCACCGGGGGATCCTACAATTCCCAGCGCCCCCCGCGGTCGGGACCCCACGGGTCGCCAGGACGCGCAGTCCCGCATCCCCTCCACCTCACCTCGACGATGCGAGCGCACTGCGTCCCCTTGCCCGCCCCAGGCCCGCCGAGGACGAAGACGACGACGGGCTTCATGAGGAGAAGGAGGCGGCGGCGGAGCAGCAGCAGGACAGCGGCGACAGAGCGGCGGCCGTGGGGCGGCCGAGGGGCGGGCGGGGAGCGGCGAGGGCCGAGGCCGGGGCTGTGACCGGGGCTGTGAATGTGGCACCGCCGCCGCCGCGCTGTCCCTGGGGAGAGAAAGTGCTTCCGGGTCCCGGGCGGGGCGGGGCGGGCGTTAGCGGCTCTGCCGGGGCTTACGGCCCGGAACCCCGGCTGGGAAAAGCCAGGGTCGGGGCGGCGCTACAGCGGGACCGGGCATGTCGGTTCATCGTTCACCCCGCCGAAGCCGCCGCAGCCCTTCCTGCCATGGCCTGGCCTGGCCTGGCGGTAGCGGCGGCGGCTCCGCTGCCATGGCAACGCCTCCGCATCGCCGTACTGCGCCTGCGCGCTCCCCGCTCCCTGGCATTTTTAAACCCCCTGCGCGCGCGCTGGCGGTTGGTTTCCCCGGGGCACGCTTTGATTGGCCGAACTGGCCGTTGTTTGCTGCGCGCCGATTGGGCCGGAGCTGGCCGAGGGGGCGGATTCTGAGCTCTGATTGGCCAGCGCGGAGCGAGGGCCGGCCGGGGGCTGTAGAAGGCGCCGTGGCGGGCGGGACGCGGCGGGAGTGGTGTTGGTAACATCGCAAACGCACAGGGCTGCTGTTCCTCCTCCCTCAGGGTCGCCGCTGCCGCCTGGCCGAGCCAGGGGCTGCAGCGGGCGGGCCCCGCGGCGGCAAGAGGGGGAAGAGGACAGGGCAGAGCTGTGGCCCTGCCCGGACCTTGTTCGTCCTGGCCTGGATCTGAGGTACCCACCCCGCGCCGGGAGAGCCCGTGTTCCTCCAGCCCCGTCGGGCACACGCTACGCCCAGTGCCCCTCTGCGAATGAGGCCCTGAGTATAAGGAGCTCTGGGAAGCGAGGCGGTGGGTTTCTTCTTCGTGCTTGTTAAGTGGAGACAGTGGGGCTTTAAACAAGTTTCCCTTTTTACAAATTTAAGTTTGGGGTTTACTTGGGCATTTGACTCTTAATGGGAATTAATTAACTGCCGCTGGAAACGTGAGAGGTGGCTGAGTTCCTTAGAGGACTGCCTTAAAAATAAAGTTCTTTCCTGGCAACTTGAGGAAGTGCAAAGGAAGCACCTTTGCTTGGCAAAGTTTCACGCTTCAGACAACTACAAAGAAACTCCATGCCTATTTGTTTAAAGGTATTGAAGTATTTGCCAAATGAGGTAGACTGTCAATTGTTTTGTATTTTGTATTGTTTAGGCCCCTCAAGAAAATCTAATCCTGCTCGTTGTAAATACGTTAATGTGATTATGTACTAATCTCTTCAGGGCTCTTTTGAAGTCTGATTGCAAGTTTTGCGCTATATTATTTAAGCCAAAGCTTTATTTTAGAAGTCTTCAAAGTTTAAGTGGTCTGACTACTCACTTGAAATACAAAGACTAAAACAGGCGTTTGGGAAGTAGATCTAATGTTAAGTTTGATAAATTGTTTTTTGTGTGCCATGGGAGTTTCTAATTACTGATCACTCTTCATAAACTATATCCAGAGCAACTTTTTCTTGAGCGTTACCTGCAGACTTATATTTTGGCAACACATCTTCCAAGGTTGCACAAAGAAACTGGCAGGTGGAAAATAAAAGTTTGTGTTGACTTTGTAACTGACAACTTCATAGGACAAAGTGTCTGCTTTGTTGACCTGGACTTGAAAAATAGTACCAACAGCTTATGTATCCTTGTTTTTCATACTGTGTCGTGCCTTTGTTCCTTCTTTTATACATTATAAGATAACAATGTAGCTTAATCCATTTTTAAAAAATCTCTGTGATCTTCTTCCCAGGTTTGTTCCTGAAAGGATGGTCCCTTTCAGTTTCCCTCTGTCCAAGTGTGCACTTTGGGACCCAGTCCCTATGGGTGATGTCATTGGCGCACACATTACGTATTACAGGTATCAATAACCTTTTTTGTGAAGCTAAAGGGTAAAATAAATTATGAATTGCATGATTCAAAGCCTCATTTTCTCTTTTGATTCTATTGTATGAAAAGGCAGGAAAAGGAAGCAGAGCCTTTATTATAAGGATATAGGGATTTTAATTGGAAAGGTTTGAGTTTCCCTTTCAATAATGTAACATGGTCCAGTGAATTGAAAGTGCCTCAGTCTAAAATAACTTAAAGTTTCTTTCAGTTTTCTTCCCATATGAATAAGTGTAAAAGTAACTGCATATTTGTAGTTCTCTTCAACATATTTTTCCTTGTCTATAAATATTACAGAGAAAGACATATTTTTTACAAATGGGATGCAGGTAGTGTGTCTCAGGTAAAACTTCAAGCTAAGCATTTGGCTTGCTTCAGGAATCCAGATTAAAATGCCAAAAGTTCCCATGCTTTTTGTTTCATTGCTTGTTTAGAATGAGTCTAGAGGCAAATCTGAAGCATTTGTGAATTTCTAGGGCAGGATATTTCAAATCTGACTTGAAAAACAAATGAAGAGTAAAAATTGATCATTATTACTTAAATGGATAATTTTTATATAGGTGCTACAAAAGTCCTGCTGTAGTTATTAAAGCAAGTATGTGGGTATTTGTGCTGAAAAAGCTTTTCCCTCTTGTTCTTTTTCTCTGTTAAAAAATGCACTTCTCTCTTCTTACTATTTATTCTTCATAAGAAAAATTGTTTCTCTTCTGATGTTGGTTTGCTGGACTAGTCAAGCTGACAATTCTTGTTGAGATGATTGTACAAAGCATTCTATGGAACTGCTCCAGTTACAATATGGCCTTGAATATTAGTAGTTGGGGCGACAGGAGTTAAAATTCCACTGATATTTTATACATTGTTAATTCTCACCTTTTTCTTGTTTAGGGCTTTGGCTGTTTCTGTATATTTTATTTTTAAAGGATGAAAAAAGCCCATGAAATCTATTGTAACATAATAAAACTATTATAAAAATATAATAACTTTTTTAAAACAAGCATTAAAAAGAATTTGTGACTTAAACTTGCTCATTGTCTCTTTTTAGAAACCCCAGGGTATCTCTGATGGAGAAAACCTTGCGGCTTGCCTATCGCCATGCTAAGCAAAATGAAAAGAAATTATTTTCCTGTTTTTTGCTTGGGACCCTTGCAGTAGATGAAGGTAATTCTAAACATGAGGTAGACAGTCAATATTGTTTGGTTGATTAAGCTGTCATTAAGAAGCCTGAGTTGTTGCTCTTGGACTCTATTTATTTATTTATTTTGTAGATGGGGAAGGCATAACGCTGACAATAGACCGCTTTGATCCTGGTCGAGAAGTTGCTGGTGGATCAGGCAAAATTCCAACTGCGTCTCTTCCTGGAGACTTTTTGATTCCGTGTACAGTGAATGCCTGGGGACCTTGTTCAGATGATATTATAGTGCACAGTGCTGAAGATATCAGCTTGGCTTTCAAGGTAGGTCGCTCTTAGCAATTTTTGGGTCTCTTAAACAATCAGCTGTCTGCCAGGCAGGAGACTGGACTATGCACAGGGCTGGATTTCCAACACAGCAAAGTTATGGCTGAAGTAAGAGTGTGTAGTTAATTATGTGAAATTAGCTTCTTGAGTGCCACTGAATAGTGTATCAGAAACTGTTAAAGTCAATTAGTCTTCACAGGTGTTTAAGGATCACACCGTCTTTAATCTTGGATTCAAATCTTGCTGACTGACCAAAGTTTTTCAGCTGGTCTGATCACCAAACCAGCAAAACAACAGTGATTGCAGCAAACTTACTTAATTTTGAGAGAAAACAGCTGGGGTTTTTTTCCCCCTCAAAACTATCATGAACGGGTTGCAGTATTGGGGCAGTTGTTGCTAAAGTGTTGCTAGGCAAGCGACTCACCCAAAACATGTAAAGCCTTATGTGGGTTAGTAGCCATAGCTGAAACGTGTGCCTGTCACTTCTGTGCTCTGCTGTAGGCATGTAATCTACTAAATGCACTTTCCATTCCTCTAAGTTTTTCCCTGTAGTTATTGTAGTGTGTATTTTATAATACTAATAAAGTTTGCTTTACATCTAAACTTTCTCATGATGATACATCCAGATGTTAAATTACAAATTTTTTGAATGCAAGTAAGAAAGCTTTGACAGATCCGCTTGAGCCTTTTGTCTGTTATTATATTAATTTTTATATAATTGAAGTAACCCTAGGGTTTTTAATACATCGTAAAATAATATTAAGATATGCATAGCTAATTTTCAAGTGTATTCTGCATTATTCTTTATATTCAGGAGAACAGTGAGCTTTGGAGACCTGGGTTAATGGCTTTTTCTGCAGTACCTTTTGCAATAGTAGCTGTGATGAATGATTTGAGTTCCTAGTGTAATACATCTTAAATCCTGGTTTTCATATGAAGGTTATTTAGTGTATTTAACTCTTTCTTTTCTTATTTCTAGGGTCTGCAGCACAGTCTGTGCAGTAAAGAATCACTGGATCTTTCTAAACTGCTCACTGTTAGAGCTCACATTGTTTTCACAGAAAACCTGGATAATCTACACTTTAGTTTTTGCTGGGCTTCTCTTACTGTGGCAAACATTTTGGAATACACTCCTGTGAAGTCTGTCTCAATTATTCCAACAGCCTTAGCAAGAAATTTGAACAGTCCTATGAATATTGCACAGGTTCAAGGAGCTTATAAATGTGGGTGAGTAAAAGGTGGTACTAGAGCTGTCAAAGTTGCCTATCATTTTATTGCCTTTCCTAAAGGAGATAGTTAGGAGATATCTCAACTGTACTTGTTAGTAAAATAACTGGAGTAAAAATAACATATCTTCTGGTCTTGGAAAAGTATAAGAAGTTAGCAACAAGAAACAGGAAATGGGGTGGAGTGAAAACGTAACTGGTTTAGTAGGGGTTCTTGCATTTGGCTTCAGTGAAAGGATCTTCCTACTGGGGCAGGAAACACACCTCTAGCTGATATAATAAACAGCTTCCAGCTTTTTAAACACCAATACTTGTCCTCCAATTTAAATCAGATTAATGCAACCCAAAGCTTTTTTTTTTTTTGTTAATTGTGCTTGTGAGATGCTACTGAGGAGGCATCATTCTGACTGGTAACTAATTTAGTAGGATGAACTAAGGATAGATCAGGGAATTAACATGAAGCAACTGGATGTCATTTTATTTGAAGAGAGGCTTTATGAATGCCTCTCTCAAAGTTACCAAATTTAACATGATTTGTACTTCTGGATTTGTTCTGGATACTAATTCTAATATTCACTTATATGCTAGAATTAGTACTAGTACATTTCGTACTTGATAATTCTTTGATACTCAGGAAATTACTGAAAAGCTGAGAAGTTGTTGCAAGTGTAGAGTAAGAATAGTTTGGGTTTTTTTTACCCCCAAACTTCCTTTATATTACAGTATTTTCTAAACATGTATTTGTCTCTTCAGGATTTTTTTCTGAAAAACTGCCTTCCAAAACAATAAAAAAACCCCAACTTTTGCTTTCTTTCAGCTACCTTACTATGGACCAAACACGGAAACTGCTTTTGCTGCTTGAGTCTGATCCCAAGGCTTATGCTCTGCCGTTAGTTGGAGTGTACGTGTTTTACTCTCTTTATCCAGATTAATGCACACATTGATTTGAGGTGTATCTGAGGGATTGCACAGTGGAAACTTGGTAACAGAACTGTCTCTAATTAGATTTTTTTTCTTACTTCTAGTTGGCTGAGTGGAGCTACTCATATCTGTAGTCCTCAAGTCTGGGCCTGTTGCTTGCGATATTTATTCAGTTCTTCAATTCAAGAAAGGCAAGTCACTTTTATAGGTAAAACATAGAAGCTATTGGCTGCCTAAAGTATTCCACAGAAATGCATGACAACATGGGCTCTGTTCAAAGATATTTGAGGAAATTCTGTGATTTATATGTTATATAGAGGTAAGGCTGTCTGGTTTAAATGTTCTTTTTGGTTTTGGCTTCTGCACAAAAATTTTCTATGACCGAAGTGTTGGAAAGCTGGGCTGATATCTCAAATTCAGAAGGTAAACATTAATATCATTGAGGTCACTGCATTTTAGTTTAAATAAGAAGCCACAAGCAGGAAACAGTAGCTTAAATGGTGGTGGGGTTTTGGTTTTGAACTTTTCTTAGGGGTATTTTCTTTGAGATACGTTTTCTCCTTGGTTGGGCCTGACCAACATACTGAAGCGTATTGATTTGCAGCTAATACTGTCCTGTTACGTTTTTGTGTTAAATATTCAGGTTTTTTAATAAGTGTTTACATTCTGGGGTATGTTTTCATTGTGATGTTAGTAGATAAAATATTTGTATGTGTAAACATTTCTTCTGATTGACCACACTTGTTTTTAAATTATGAAATAAAACCACATTTAGGGAACAGATGTGTTTGTAATTACAGAATAGACTTCTTTCCCTTAACAACTTAAATATGCCCAAATACAGATAAGAGACCAATTAGATTATTAGATAGGCAAGTAGGGTGCTTGACTCTCATTAACTTTCACTGATTCCATCATGGAAGTGGATTAGGGAGATCTGATGAACCATGTAAACAGAGTTAACCTCTTCAGACTAACTACTTAGTCTGTGCATCATACACTTTTAACTCTTTAAGTTCTAAGTATAATTTGAAGTTGTGTGTGAATGTGTTTTTCAGGCATTCTGTTTCTACTTCTTTCTCTATTGCACATATTCTTTAAAGAAAAAGCAAATTAAAAAAACCCACAAATAATCATGTTGGAGTGCTATAAAAAGAAAATTGTTCTGAAAAGTAGTACTACCTTTTTCTCGAAACACACATTATTGTCGTTATCTTAGAACTTGTGTTAAGTGCTGACTGTTGTTACTTGCTGTTCTCTACTTGTAGAAAAAAAACTTCAACATAATTTTTCTTAAAAAAAAAAAATCTGTTTGCTAATGAACTTTCTTTTGAATGTTCAGGGATAACCGAGTCACTAAATGTCTTTGTAATGCATCTTCAGTTGAAAGCTAAAAAGAAAATAAAACACAATATCATTCTTATAGATGTTTTCTTCTGTATTATTCTTGAAGTCTTCCAGGAACTCATTTAAGTACTAAGTGATCATAAAGGTTTGAAATACAAAGACAAATTATTCCCTTTTCTCTACTTTTCTTTGATTCTTGCATGTGGCTTCAGTCATAAATCTATCTGCACTGTCTGTAGCTCAGCCCCACTCAAAATGCTATGATTCACCAGTTTGCTAAACTGTGTGATAATTTGCTCACTAAGGGCTTTTTTCCTGTTCAGGTTGTTTAAAGGTGTGTTTTTCTTCTATTTTAGGGTTTTTTCAGAATCTGGGAGTTTTCTTATTGTGCTTTATTCATTGACACACAAGGAACCAGAGTTTTATGAGTGTGTTCCATGCAGTGGACAGACTGAGCTGGGGTTTCAGATCTTAACTTGCCATGAAACAGTTCACCTCTTCAAAGTAAGTGGCTTGCTTTCCTACTGTATCGTGGTACCTGAAAATCTGACTTAAATGAGACATTATGATGTGACCCAAATGGAACTGCAGTGTTTGAAAGTGATATAGCTCTATAAAGGTACTTTTTCCCAGTGATTACTGTAAATTCAGTTTGTCCCTCAACTTGAGAGATGACTTCCAAAGTCAGCACAGCTCACTTTTCCAATAGCATTAAGGACCTGTCTCTTATATACACAGTGCTGTGTTGTACTTGGTTAATGTTCCTTCCTACGAGTGACCTTTTGGCTTTGTGAGCAGAGATTCCTACAGCATTTGTTAATCTAGTGTGCTGTGTACATGCTGGACACATCTAACAGCTGCTATGGGTGATGCTTTCTCTGGAGAGCAAAGCTGAATATCTGTGCTTTGCTTGAAGTTGAATGCAAAAAGGAATTCAGTCATTACTAAACAGGTTTCCTTTTTCACTGAAGTAACCAAGTAAGAACAATTTTATCTTTGTGCAAAGTAAATCTTTGAAAAAACTTGATGATAAAATAGCTGGAAACAGCTAGTAAGATTTGAGGAAATTCTAGAAAACTCAGTTCCTTACTTGTTTTCCTAGGCTTGTACAGAACCTGAAGTTGAATTTTTAATTTGCTCAGTAAATGCTGCTGTGCTCTGTCAGAGAAGCAGTGAGTGTAATGTGTGTCCTATGCTGTGTACTCTGCTCTCTCCTCAGCTGCATTTCCTTGTTCAGGGCTGCCTTCCACCTTTAACCTGGGTACAGCTTAGCTTTCTGAAGATGACAAATCTTTCAACAGAAGCTCACTCCAGTTTTCTCCAGGAGTTGCCCAGCTGTGGTGTGTGAAACATTATAGGAACATTTGCTGTTTCCTATAGTGGTGAAAGCTTGTGGAGGAGTATCTAAGCAGTTACAGTGAGGAAGCATCTGCTCATGGCTATAATTAGCCCAACTACTTTACAGAGTAGCAGGGGAGCAGAGTTAAACAGGAAGGGAAGTTGCCTGCTTCCTTGTAGTGGTGAAAAATTTGAAAGTAGAGGACAAGCAACAAATAATCATAAATGTCCTTAAAGCTGTTTCTTTGGGAGTGGTACCTCAGTGATTAAAAGTTTGAAAGTTTCATTCTTCACAAATACGGAATGCTTCATTCCAGAATGTTGAACCATCAGACAAGAGCCCTATCCAGTTTGAGTTGAGTGCAGAAAACCAAAATGCAGAAACAGAGTTCTTCAGCAGAATTTGCGAGAAACTTCCAATCAAAAGGTAAATCTTTCAGGTGCCGTTTATATGCAAAAATGAAATACTTATTGAATTAGGTTTTTGATCTCTTCTGTGCTATGTGGCATTTAGCTGTGCATACATGTTCTTGCATTAAAATCTGTGTATGTACTTTTGTTTATTCCTAGAATTAATATTTTTCAAGTAAGATGGTCAAGCTGACTATATTCCAAGAAAAACTACTTCATACTGGTAGTTGTAATTTATACAGTGGATATTTCTAAAAAGGCTTCCTTACTGATGAAGCTTAGCTCACTGTATTAGGCTCTAAGTGAGATCTGTCCTTTGAAACAAATCAGTAATTGAAATCTACTTAAATTGGTAAAAATCCTTTTTTTCTTCCTACTTTTCAGAGCTCTGAGACCTGGATAGGCTGAAACTTGGGGAATTTTAAGAACCTGACTTACCTATCAAATTTTTATCTGTGACTTTTCCTTCAAACAATGTTGCAATCTTTACTGTTGAACTTCCTCTCTTTCTAATATAAATCAGTGCTTTGCTGTTTAGAATGTCAGTTAAAAGGTGTGTATGTGTGAGACCGTGGGGAGGGAGGATTTGTATCTCCTTGCCCAAAAGCAACATTTGTATTTTCATTGTTTGATCTTAGAGCTGTTTGCTGTGTGAACTCCCTACCTAACCAGGGAAAAGATGGATAGCAACTGCTTCTTGGAAAAATGATTCTGATATTTCACTGTCGATGGCACTTTGACAAACATCAGGTTTCGTGTTACTGCTGCCCAATCTGACAAGCAGCATTTTTACTTTGATTTATTTTGGTTTCAGCCCTCCCCAGGGTTCTTCACCCAGCAAGTTGTCAGCAAGTGATCACGACTCTGGTGTAGAAGATGAGGATTTATCCCCCAGACCAATTCCAAGTCCTCACCCAGTGAGTCAACAGGTAACTAAATAAATAGGTGTTCTGGATATCTCAAGGGAGGGGAAAACAGCAAAGAAATGAACCAAGAGGCACAACTCCTGCTCTAGTTAATCTGCCATTTTTCCAGGATTCTGGACATTTTAATTCCTGTGTATGCTATGATTTGGGAACAGAGATAGTAGTTTCTAGTTTAGGAATCTTGCTGTTGTTGATTGGAAGAGCTGTGGTGTCTGAGACAAAGACAGAGACAGCAAACTCTTGTGGTTTTTTATTTCATTTACCCAAAAGATCTGCTGCTCTGTCCTTTTTTTAATAAATTGTATACAAATACAATAAATACCAGCCCTCATACAGTATAGGTCTAGAAGGATGTGACAGTTGTGTATAAAATATATTGTGTTGCACCTATCTCCTAAGAATAGTAAGGGTCCACTTTTGAAGAGGAATATCCATATTCTGAAATGTATTCCCAAATGACATGGAGCATTCATTTGGCAGACATGGCTGTGCTGTATGAAAGCAACTTTGTCCTTTAAGAACGATCTTAGAGATTTTGCTGCTTTTTCTGTACCTGGATTCTCCAATCTTTCAGGAATGTATTCAGTGTGTAGTTTTGGAGCTGATAATCATCATATATTGATTTTAAGTGAAAACATTTTCTTTGAGGCTATTCTGCATGTAAAGAACAGACAATATTTTAAAATTATCATGCATTTGTATAATTGTCCCTTCAGGTTACTAGGATTTTTCCTTCAGTGCCAGAACTGTCACTTATTTTGGATGGGAGTTTCATAGAATCAGGACAATTGTCTAAGCCTGTGGGGACTTCAAATGCTAAAAGTCTGCCCTCGGTGCCAAATCAGCCTGTTAAAAAGAAGTGGTGCATGAGATCTACCTATCACCCCACTCAGCACTCTGAAGACAAGCAGAACTTTCCTGCTAATATGGGAGATGCCTCTTTGAGGCAATTACCAAATCCTATCAACCAGAAAATTCCAGCTTCAATGCCTTCTAGAGGAAATCAAGCTCTACTACAGCAACAGATGCACAGTAAGAAGACTTGCCCTCAATCAAGAAAAAGTTCAGGATCATCTTCTCCTTCAACCCCTTGCAGTGGGCCTTCCCCAGATACATCTGTGCACCACCCCAGAAAGCCTTTGGAAACACTTGTATTAAATCCTGAAAGTGTCACACAACAGGGAGAGCCTCCAGTTAGGAGAATGTCGATATCCAGTTCCAAGCAGCTTCCTGCTGTTACACAGCCAGTCCTCCACAACTCTGCTTTGTCACCACAGAGCTGCAGACAACCACCAGACCTGCAGGTGCCAGTTCAGGTGCCACCTTACTGTTCAGCATGCAGCTGTCAGTGTCCTGCTTCTGTCCAATATAATCCCATAAACTCGTGGCAAGGAATTGGTAAAATGAGCCCCCAGCATGGAGTGGAAATCCAATCAGAGATGGCTCAGCAAAAGCCTGGTGCAGTTTTCCATCAGAATATCATTTGCCCAAATATTTGCTGCAATCCAGGATATGCCACAAGCAGCCCTATAAGCGCGGGATATCACGGGAAAACAGGGAGCTGTTCTCTTGACAATAGCTTATCACCTGGAATAAGGATGCTGTCAAGTGCAAGCCCCTTGAGTCCGCAGTTCTGTGCAGCCCACTCACCGTGCCTGCACACTCCTGCTTCTAAAGCAGGATCAGATAATGGAATGATGGGATTATCTCCAGATGCATACCGGGTGCTTACAGAACAAGATAGACAACTCAAATTACTTCAAGCTCAGGTTTGTGGAAATGTCAGCTTTCTCCTCTGCCCTCTTAGTGATTATGCTTTGATAGTTCCTCTGCCGAAGGAATCAAATTAACTGTTGTCTATCCATGTTGTAACAAGGGAGCCTGTCATACCAGCTGCAGTCTGGGGATGAAGTGGGGACTCAATTAGCTCTACCAATTGGTGTCCCTTAAATGAAAATTATTTGACTCACATCTAATTAAATTTTGCATTTATATTTATCATATTCCTTTAGCATGAAGGTTTCACTTCAGCAGTTTGTAATACAAGCCAATACACCTGTATAAATGCTTTCCTGTATATATGCTTGTCTGTGTAAAAAAAACCATTACTGCAGAGACTTACATGCTTTGGAATTATTGTAAACATACAGATGCAGCACAGAATGTTCTCATGTGTTGCTTGTCCACCTTCAAGCCTGCAGCTCCCTGAGCTGTTGCTTTGAAAACTTGTGTTGTCTGCAGCAGACTGGCAGGATTCACTAAGTCTTTGTTGCTGTGCTGGAAAACTGGGCTTTGGGGGTCTCGCTAAATTCTGTCTCCTCACCAGGTTAAGTTTCTTCAAAATGCCAGCCCTGTGATTAAACTGCTGGCCCTGTGTTCTGCAGGGTATGATGTGGGGCTGAAGAGCCAAAGGTTAAACTTTGCTGCAGGTGATGAACAAGACAAATAGGAAAGTTCACACTACTTGAACTAGAAAATTACAGTTGGAATATGTCTTTGGTATAGTTCCTGTATGTAAAATGCTCCCAAAGCATGGGTTGTGCATGAGAGAAACCTCTCCTTACTGCAGAAATGCAGCCATCACTGTTGTGATATTTCTCCCTGAGCTGCTAACTAATCAGTGAACAGGGTGGATGAAAATCCTAGAGTGGAGATTGCCTGGCAACCTTAATTTTATCATTTAATTGCTTAGCTTTGTAATTAATACAAAGTTGGTGTAGGGACAGTTGGCATACGAATGCATGGCTGGTAAGTCAGTTAATAGGCTTTGTATATAAATGAAAGGGACAGGGAATACTTCCAGCAAGTGTGGTGCAAATAGGCTTTACCCAACTTGTCTTGGTGCTGGCTCTGCCAGTGCCCTTAAAGATCTTCTTTGCTGGCTCTGCCAACATCAGAATTGGTGTTTTGATTTATGCTGTATGCACTGCTGAGAACTGGAAGGTTATCAGACTTCTGTGGCAATGCAGCCTGGATTTGAATCCAGATCTTAGAGGAACCTGATTTAGTAATTCACTTTTGCCCATTACAGCTTATATTTTATTGTCCAAATCACAACTTTGTGATAACTGTTACAGATCCAACGCTTATTGGAAGCACAGGCTCGCCAGGCTTGTTCCCCCGAGCCGGCAGCAGCCAGCCAGGCGCTGCAGCTGGAGAAGCCAGGGGACTTTGTTTCCATGGAAACACAGACCTCACCACGTTCACACATGAGGAAGAGTGTGAGCGTTGCTGTGAGCACAGGTAACGCTTCATTCTTTTAAAATAGACTGGCATCACTTCTGGATGTTTCTGTGGTTTGTTTGGGCATGGACGGAATGTTTTGCAGAAATGCTGAAGCTGTGCAAACATGCACCTAGATCTAAAAAACAGCTAAGTTGTCTAGGTGTTATTTGCAAGTGTAGGCTGGAGTCACTTTTGTCTTTGTTTGCCATCACTGAAAGAATTATTTTTCTAATAACCTCAAAAAGGTCTTTATTTAAAATCGTGTCTTACTGAAACAAAACTTCACGTCTTATTTGAATTAACTCACTATTTTGAAAAGTAATAGCTTCTATGCCATGCAGTATTCAAATAAATATATTATTGATGTTTGTAAACCATGCATGAAGAGAAGATTATATTTGCTTTAATTTAGGCAAGTTATGCAGCTATATCTGTAAAGCTACATATTAACATAGTGATTCCTGTTAAATGCATGGAAATACTGTGGTTAGTCTGGAGGAAACTTTGAAACAGGCTCAAGGTCAATGCATTAAAATGATGAAAAGAAATGATTGTATTAAATCAAGTATGCTTTGGAAGAAATTAGGACTTGAATTATGTTTTAGCAACTTTTAGCCGATTAAAACAGTAAATCACTTCAAAAATGGTGAAAAAAACATGAATGGAGAAAATTATTCCTCTAGCTTTACAAAGCCAAAGGGTCTCAGAAGAAAGTAATGACTTTTCCTAAGTAGTTAAATCTCTAATTTTGTCCTAGGTGCTAGTTTATTTTGGAATACAGCCTCGGAAAAACAAGACAACTCCATACCACAAGGGAAAAAAGAGGATGGAGAGATTTCTAAGGAAGACATAAGTATTTCAATTAATGCTGAACAAGATGCAAGTAATACAAGTATTGCCTCTTCCTTAAGGGTGGTTGACATGCCCAGCTTTGTAGAAAGTACTCATCTTGTGGAAGAAGGAACTAATCAGAATACTCCCCAGTGAGTAACCAGAAATATCCTGTGTTCACATAATGGACTGAACTGCCTTTCATAAGTTATTACTTTTGTAATATTTTTTTCCTCAGGAGTTATAAATAGTCTGACTTCAGTTGTGTTCTCTCCCTTCTTTATTTTTTAATTAATGCTTCAAATTGAACAGCTCACCAAAACACAGTTGCCTTTAGAGTCTGCATTTATCAGTCATGCAGGTTTAGCTCTCCTACCTATCAGCAGCAGTTGATGGCAAAAGCCTATAACTTGGAAGAGCACATACCGTGCTGGCAGGATTCCTTTTCTTACCTTAAATCCTGACTGGAAAAGGGAATGCTGCTATAGTCAGTTGTTTTCCTACAGTGGCTTTTCCTTGTCAGCATTCAGAACTCATCCTGTTCTGGGGGGCTTGGAATGAGGAGTTTATGATTATGTGGCTGTTCCCTGAATTTCTCTTTATTTTATACCTAATTATGTTGTGTGTAGTGCATGCAGGTACTGACTTCACTGCTATTAATGTAATTATTTTTTAAGCTCAGATTCTTTATAATGCAGTGACTAATCCCAGACAAATTTGGGAAGTCATATGAATGCTATTTCTATATAGGGAATACCTCAACAATTTAGCACTTTTAGTGGTCTAATACTCTCTTAAGTATAAAAGGCCAAAGGGGAGGAAATATCCTTCCAGTTAAATTAGGTTTCTAATATAGTCATATTGGGAAAAATTATGGTAATTAAGCTATAACTTAACTATTCATAATCCTTGCTTAAAGTACTGTCTGCAAACGTAAACTGCTTACCACATGTTATGGATTCAAATCAGTCTTGTGAACATTGCATTTTAGAATGATGCCATCTTAAGGTTCTCTTCAACTTGGATTCATAAACCTGTAAAATAGCTGTATAAGTATCTTACAGTAAGAATGTAGAGCATCACCCATATTTCTCTGAGGAGGAGGGGAACATTTTTGGGAATGATGAATAATTGCTAGTGTAACAGCAGCTGATAACCTACATTGACTATCTAGTATGTCACGTGGTTTAAATCTTATCGCTTTCTACACAGGCAATTGATCAGTTGAGTTCTGAAATTCCCTTATCTTACACTTGTCTCCTCAGGAGGAACAGGAAGGGGGAGGAGGGTCGCTTAAGGATCTCCTCGGGATGATAGTGGTGTTGATATGTCTGGTCTCAAAAGGTTTATGCAATGCATGGGCCAGCTAGCTGAGGGGGTGCGGAGCACGGTATTGTAGCTCATTCAAAATGTTTACTCTTTTCACCCTTTATGGCTCCTTTTTCACATATGTTACTGAAAACTATTTCAACTAGATGTTTGTTCTCGGTTTGTGATACTCAGTATGCATGTAACTCTTGGAGAAGTTTTTAAACTGCCACAAGAATCCCATGATCAGTTTATTCACCTTGCTAAAAGCAGCTTTTTGAATAAGTCATTTGTCAGAGCACATGGAATATACTTGTTCCTAAAGGCTTTTAAGTGAAATGCTGAAAACATAAACTCCAAATTGTTAATAGCTTTCCATTCGTCTGGTTTAAGGTTAAACCTTAGAGTGTCATTGAGCTCTGACTAGTCCAGAGATGCAAATCATCTAGTTGGGTTGTTGTAGTTTCACACTGAGGAGTGTATTTCCTCAGTCCTCAAATGCCTTTTGAAAGAAGGTGACTGCAGAAAGGAGCAAAGCTTCAAGCAGCAGACAAACTAAAAAATGTTAGGGTCCACTTCCAGTACTCAATTATTCTCCTCCTCTGATGTTCATGAAAAGGTAAGGTGCATGTGGTGATAATTATGCTTTTCCTCTTTCAAGGAAGTATCTAGCTATCTTGATGTTCTCTTCCAGAAATGGAAACGTTTCCCAAGCACTTGTTTGCAGTTCGTCCTTGGAAGAAAGCGTCAGTGTGTCTTTACCGAAAGAACCATCGGAGGGAGCCAGGAGCCAGGTGGTAACAAGCGAGCAGAGCTCTGAGCCACCCGCCTCGCTGCTGCCTCGGCATCCGGCAGAGGAGCAGAAGCTTTACCAGGACTTACTGGTAATTCATGCACTTCTTATATCCTGCACTGCATGCAACACCCAGAACAGCACCCTGCTGAAGTTATGATGTGGTATTGGCACGAATGAAAACTGCCTGTAGTTTTCAAATTCACGTTGTGCTCTACAGAAAGCTCCAAGTTTCGTGGTTCTTCATTTAAAAAAAAATGTTAAAGTAGTTGGTTTGTACTTTTCTTTCATGCGTACATGGAGTACTGTCTATTATCTAATAAATAGTAATTCTTTACTTCAGAGATGTCAGCGATAACTTCCCAAATTAGTGGCCTTTAAAATAGCATAGCATTTTACCTTCAAGTCCCTTAAAGGGCAGGCACTTCAGTCTTGAAGAATATCAATATGTGATGTGTTTAAATTCAGAACAGACTCTTACAGAAAGCTTGAAATGTGAGATGTTCCAATGTTTAACTACGCTGCTGTGAGTTTAAGTGATTGCATCTGAACTGAATCTGAATTTGCATTCTTTGTCAGAAGAAGCCATTAATCCATCAAGTTGTATTTGAAATTGTGTAAGAATAAATCAGGATTTGGGTATTTGACAACTCCTGCATGTCATGATGTTTTTGCTATGTGGTCTCTTCCCTGCTCCCCTTTTCTATAGGGCCAAGTAAACCACCTCTTAAAGTCCTCCGAAGAGCAAGATCACTTGCCTTTAAAATCAGGATTTGTTAATGATGATGGTCCAAAGTATCAGGATATTGATGTTACAACAGAAGTGGCTTCAGAGACTGACACAGGAGTGGTGGATAAGGAGAGTGTCATTAGTGCTACACTCAAACAGCTGAGGAGTCTGGGAGTGACAATGGACTCACCTGGCAATATGAAGACAAATACACACAAAGTGGAGAATGCCAGGTAAAATACTGGTGGGTTTGAATAGTAATTTGTAGATCTAACTGAAAATGAAGATTGGCTCAATGAGTAAAGAGAAGAGATTGTTCACTGTCACTGGGGATTTGGTTGCAACTTGATCTACATTTCCTGCAAAGCTGAAACACTGGCTCATGCTATGGGCGTTTCAGATAGATTTAAGATTCAGATTTAGGAACTCTGCTAGCAAAACTCAGATTATTTAAATATAACACAAATAGCTCTGGCTGCTAGACAGCATCTAGGGATTCTTGAAGTATTGTGCATGCAGTAGCATGCAATTCTCTAGAATAACAAGGAGGCTTCTTGAGTAATTTCAATTCTTTGGGCTCTGTCAAAGAATTCCAGAGAAACACTGAACATTAAGCAGCTCTGTATTTGTCATTGCTTCTTCACCTTTGTCTCGTACTTTACCAATATATGTGAAATTGTTATCATGGCTTTGGTATCTAATCAAAACTGGTTCTGTCTTAATTACTTGTTACTGTGGGTGCTTTGCCTTGAACAGAGAACATGCAGTGGCTGAGGAGGGAAACAGCCTTGTTGAAACAGAGGAAGGAACAGAAGTAACTTCTGAAGAAGGATTTTTAGGCACAGGAATTTACTTATGTAGCTGCTTAGGCATAGGCTGATTGCTTGGTACAGCTTCACTTTCATCCTTATTGTCTTCTTGATCCTTGTATGTAGCTGTTCTGTAAACAAAAAAATCTAACCACCTCCTAATTAATCTTCAGCCATGTATCAAAAGCTGTTTCCAGTCATAGTTTCTAACCTCTTTTCTCTTTGTCACTTGAATTTTCTTTAGTGTTTTTCTGGAATTTCTGGGCTACCTTCCTGGCTGCAGAGTCTGCCAGTGTTTTTTTTTTTTTTTATGTCAATAACATGCTAATAAGTGAACCCATAAGGCAAACTGGAATCCTGGGGGTTTTTTTCTTCAAACTTGGGGAGCAGGGTGGAGTTCTTCCTTCTGCCACTCTCATGAGTGATAAACAATTCTGAGAAAAGGTCTACAGCTCAGTAGAGAAGGAAACAACAGTGCAACTCCGTAGCATAAGTGGTTGCTGTTCTGAGCCAGTTTATTCTCCATAAGCAAACTTCAGAATTTGTGCTCAGTGAAATAGGAAGCCTCTTAATTCTCAATATGAGGAGCTTGGGTTTGTGAACTAGTATATCACACGTGAACTAAATGCAGTGGTTTATAACCATTACTGGTGCACCAGAGATTGTTCTTTCAGTCTTTAAACATATGATATATAAAAGAAATTGCTGTACCAAGCAACAGAACAAGTGAATATTTCCCATTTGAAGATACTGTCAAGAACCTTGCAGTCTTCCAGAAACACGTGCTATGTCAGAGTTTCTGTTAAAAAATCTGGAATTGCCATGCATTGGGAAATACGTTCTTGGTCTCTGTCATTGGCCTTGTATTTCTAACTAGCTGTAAAATTTGGGTTGGATGGTAGAATCTAGTTGTAGGATCAGAGACACATAATGTCACATTCACTGGTGAGAAAAGACCAAGAGCTCAAACCTGCTTTAAAATCAAAACCAGCTCTGTAACCCGCTAGAGGTGGGTGGCTCTTTGTATGAGGCTACTGTGTATTGAATGAAAAGGGAATATCATCCATATGTTCTCTAACACAGTGTTTGGAATACTGTGGGGTTGAGTAGCTGCAGTGTGTGCAGGTAATATGATCTCAGTGCTGAGCAGCCTTATGGAGCTGTGGTGTTCAGAAGAAAGGAGAAATCAGTACAGTGAGCAGAATTACTATATTGTGACATTCACACTTCTCCTGTAACGCTAAGCTAACTTTTTGCTGCTCTATTTCAGCATCTTGGCATGCATAAGTCCTGAAGCAGTGGTGCCTGGATTAAATTACATGTCATTTGCCAGTGTCAGCATGTGTCCCAACGTTGATCTGAGCATGGAAGCAAACGCGATAGCTCTCAAGTACCTCACTGAAAATCAGTTATCTCGTCTGTCTCTCAGTCGCTCAGGCCAAAATCCTCCTGCAGATTTCTCCTTCCAAGACATCTTGCAAACAAATACGGACAAGAGCATGGTGGGTCTCAGTTTAATTTCACCAAACAATATGTCCTTTGCTACCAAGAAGTACATGAAGCGATATGGGCTGATACAGGGCGATGACAGCAGTGAAGACGAAGAGGAACTGCAGGTTCAAGGTGGCAATTCTGGCACGGTCAAAAGTGAAAGCATGCCAGGCAAAAACTGCACCCCTATGTTGGACAGCTTCAACCACAGGACTGAATTATCCAAAAGAATGGATGGAAGACTTCCCATTCACTTAAAAAGTCACAGCAGAGAGTTGACTACTAACGCTTCTCCACTAGAATTAAACAACCCTGTGTTAAGAAATATTACAAATGAAATTTTTCCTCCCAGAACAGATCAAGCAGATGAAAACTCAGTTCAGTTCCTAAAGGATTTAAAATCAAAACCCAAATTGTTACCTGGGAGGGTTGAATTCACTGAACAACCTGTCAGGAAAGATGAAGGAGATACTCAGATCTTCTGTGGAAATCTGCATACTCCAACCCTTGAAATGTTAAACCAGTCAAACAGCATAAATTCTGTTGGCACCATTCTTGATGTGAAACAACTCAGGCAATTACCAAAGTTGTTCTGAAAGTCCCGTGAGATGGCTGGCAACCACTGCTTCAGATCAGAGGGACCTCTCTGTAAAAGACGACAGGAAACCACGGATTGAGCTGTCTTTGAAGAGGTCACTCTGTAGCAATGTAAAACTTGCAGAACTGAGTGTTCAGCCCAGGTCAGGGACAGCCACCTCCAAGTGCCTGGCTAAGGCAGTGCTGATCAGCACTGAGGTTTGTGTGCACTTTTGTTTACAGTTAGGTGTGATTTTAAAGCATATAGAAGGTGAATCAACCTGAGCCCAAGAGCTACTCTTAATATAATTTTAACAGTGATGATTACTTAAATGTTCTTCCGTTGACTTTTTAAAAATACAGACTTTTACATGTTTGTGCCAGCTGTGAACCACTGATACTCTGTGTGGCAAAACAGGGGTAACAGAGCTAAAGCACTGATTTCTAGAAATTTGCTGAAATGGTTGGATTACTGTGTGGGGGTTGTATCTGAGGGGGAAGGGAAGTATAACTGCTTTACTTTGAATGAAATTATTTTGAATTCAGCCAACATGGCACATGTATCTCTCTGTATCATGAAATCTTTGAAGGAGATTGGGGAAAACTAGCACTTTTAAAACTTTTGTGATTCTTTTTTTTTTTCTCTCAATGTTTTCTATTTATTTAAAATTACATACTGCTTATAAAGGTCAAAGGTTCCAATAAAAAAATTAATCTTTAATTGTCTAATGGTGCCTTTATTTAAGACACATGTGGCTTCCCAGGCATTGTGAGAGTGGTTCAGCTGCTACTGAACTCTAGAATTCTGATTCTGGGTGGTGGGTAAGCAGAAATAATAGATTTACTCTGTTCTGAATTAACATGTAAATATTCTGTCATCAAGCACTATAGCCTGTTAATGAAACAGCTCTTTTCCATAACCTTGTGATGATAATATGGCACAAATCGAAGAATTTGGCTGGAAATGGTGATTCATTCCCATTCCCACCATTCCAGGTGGGAGGACAGTGCAGAATGACAGTCAAGCCATGTGTTTTCTCTCTGGCCATAGTGCATCAGCGCTCTCTAACAGGCGTTGGAACGAACTTTGTTTTAGTGATGGCATTGTCTCAACAGCAGTTCAGCCTGTGGTGCTGACCTTGCCTTTCCTGTTCTGAGTGTTTAACTAGAGATTAAAACACCCCTCACTGAAATCCTGGGCCTTTCCCAGTCAAAGCCAAAGAACTGCGGTGTTAGTTCATGGTCTGCTGGAGTGGGCACTAATTGCTAATTAATTTATTACAGAATTGGGCTGAGATAAGCCATGTGCCATTTCGAAGCCAGTGCAGAGAAAGGAAGGCAGCAGCTCCCATTAAGCCGTGTCAGAATTTTTCCTCTCACGCAGCCTCTTCCATCAACAAAGATATTTGCTTCCTTTCAGGAAAGGTGCTACTTTGCTGTGCTGAAAAATAAAACCTTTCTCAGTCCCTGAATCTCCCCTGGATCAGGCATAAGCTTATTATCTGCCAGCACATTTTCTGCTGAATCAGTCAAAAAATAGTTAATGTTTTTGAACATTCCAGTGAGATGAATGAGGCAATTCATACCTCTGAGCTATTGTTGCAGGGTTTTGTTCTTTGTTTCCTATTGTAAAATGTCTGGAAACACAGGAAGATGACAGTTGTATTGGTTAATATTTTAAAGACTTTCTTCAAATGCTTGAGGGCTAGAAACAATTTGAAAACAAAAGCCAAACTACTTGCACACAGCTCAGGACAAGGGTGTGGTGTTACATTAAGTTACACAAATCATTATAATCCTGGACAGCAACCTCAGAGCGAGCAAAATGTTAATTTACTGGACCAAAGCAACAAAAAACCACCCTTCCCTTAAGCAGCATTTTCCTTTCATAGTGTGGTGCTGAGTAATTTCAAGATGTCTGGATTTTTTTTTTTTCCCTGAAGCTTCTACTGCAATTTGAGGTAAAAAACACAGGGAAAGCCAGGTCTGGCTTTAACTGAACAATGGGGCCCAAGCTCAAGGCAGGGATAATGGGGTGACATTAAGGCCTTGTTGATTTGGGGTTTGGTTTGTTTCCTTCTATTTGTTCTAGCTATCTTTCTTTATAATTAAGGGAAGATATTTATAGTGCTAGCTCAAAAGGTGCTGGGCCTGCTTGGAGCATCACTGACTGCTTTACTCGGGGTGATTTTGGTGCTCCCCACCCTGACTGCAGAGCTTGTTGCCCTTTCACTGAAGAGGTAAAAGTGCGGGCCGGAGGTGGTTTGAGCACGGCCACGGCTCCCACCGCAGCGGGCGCAGGCAGGGCTGGGAATGGCCCCGCAGCGGCCCTCGGTGCTTCGAAGATGCTCGGCTTCCTAATCTCCCCCGCCCAGCCCCGGCTGTTCTATCTTTAACGCTTCCTGTTGGTTAGAGGAGCCGGCTTGAAAATGGTCGTGTTTCCTGGCGGGAGGCACGGCGGGCTCTCCGGCGCGTCGTGACCGTCCCTGCCCCGCCGGCCCACGCACGCTGCCGGCATCGTGCGGGCTCCTGCCGGCCGGGACACGGCCCCGGCCCCGGCCGTGCCGCGGGGGGAGCGGCCAGGGCTTGTGGAAACCTCTCCCACGGCCGCGTCCAGAGCGGGAGGCTGAGGGGAAGGAGTGAAAGGAAGAATAACAGCTCCGGCATTTCCCCCTGCGGGAGGGCGTGCAGGTGGCGGGGAGACAATAGCGACCCCCGCACCCCGGCCCCGCCGCCGCCCCCATCACGCACGGCAGGTGCGGCCGGTCCCCGCCGCCGCTGCTCCCCCGAGCCCCGCACTCTGCACACGGCCGGGGGCCGCCGCCGGGCCCAAGCCCCGCAGTAGGGACCGGAGGGCGCCCCGGGAGGCGCTCAGCCCGGGCTGCGTCCTTCTCGCCCCGGACCGGGGGAGATTTCGTTGATTTTCGGGTTCCCGGGCAGGCCGATTCCCGAGCTTTCAAAAACTGCTCGCCGCCGCTGCCTTTAGGGCCGCTTTACCTGTGGGTGCCCGGAGGAACGGTTTTGGGACCCTCCAGCGACCCCCGCCTCCCCTCTTTCCGTGCCGGTAGCGTCTGGCATTTCGGGGAGGTCTTCGCGCGTTCCGTTGCTTTGCGAGCGCCGCGCGGGACACCGCGACCCCCGCACCCGCCCGCCTGCCGTCCCCACCAGCAGCTCCAGCTGCACGGCGGCTTTGGCGAAGGCCCGGGGGTCCGAGCACTCGGGCCGGAGCTCGCCGCGGCCTGACTGAGCCCCGTCCCCGGCGGGGCGCGCAGCCCGTCCCGAGCCCCAGGCCCGACGGGGTGCGCAGCCCGTCCCGAGCCCTGCTGGCTGCTCCACACTTCTACGGGGCGACCCAGGGCCCTTTTCCCCCTTCCCCAAGTCCCTCTCCTCCAGGCTCCGCCGCTCACGTCCCAGATTTCTCGAGGGCGAGAGATGCTGGCTGGGTACCCGCTCCGCTCTCAGTCCCCAGCAACCCCCAGCTCGGCAGAGATGCTCAGCATCTCTCCCCACCCCGCAAAACGGGAGACGAGACAGGGAGTTCGCCCAAATTCAGCCCTTCAGCAAAAATATACAGTGTGGGGGGAGGAAGGCTGGGGATGGGGCCACTTTTCTCCAAAACATCTCCTCTCGATGTGCTTTATTTACCTCCTCTTGTCCCAAAGCAGCCCACAGCCCTTCCCCCTCTCTCAGCATCTCCAACAATTTATTTTGGCTCATTAAATTTAATTAAGAACAGAGTAGGTGTTCCATATTTAATAATACTAAAAAAAAAAAAATAAAAAAAACCAGGGGCATAATAACCTCCAAGAGGACTAAAATAAAGAACCGCTATTCAGATGCAGGCAGCCACAGTGCAATTTTTTATTACTTTTTTTTTTTTTTTTTTTTTTTTGCAGTGTCTTTTTAAGAGCATCTAAGCACACACACATAAAAAGCTAGAAGGCATGCATTCCGGAGTTATTCCTATGCATATCCCTGCAATAATTTTCCGCTTTCCTTCGATAAAATTGCCAAATAATAATGAATCATTTCATAAATAATGGGTTTAGAAGCTTATCAGGGCAGGCGGGCCACTGCTGGGGTTTTATCTCTCTCGGCCACATTGCAGTAGTGTTCCGCTCTCCATACTAAATAGGAAACTGGACGTGATGTGGAATTAGAGCCTACCCAGCTGAAGCCACCCAACACTTACTACAAATATAGCCACGATGCGTAGGCCACAAAATGGCTCCACTCACTTTTCCCAATGAAAAGCAAATGGTGAGTAAAGAGGAATCGGCTCTGCAGAGAGCTGGGCGGTGGGGGTGGCGGGATGTGGCTTTGGGAGGCTCCGGAGGGCACCGAGTGGGCTTTGGGGGGCTTCTGCCCCATATGAGAGATAGGCGAGCAGGGAAAAACCCCACAAAATCTTTTCCGTGATTGGGTTTTAATCTCTTTTTAGTCTTTGATGCGGGGTGGGTGAGAAGTAGAATACGCTTTCTCCTTTGCAATTTTGGGGTGCGACACCCCCACCGCCCCGGGACCCTCGGGCTGCGGCAGCGAGGCAGCGGCTGGGACCGGCCGCGGGGGAGCCGGGGGCGAAGCGCCCACCGGGCCTGGGTCCCCCAGCCTCTCCCCAGGGAAAAACACCAGGACACGGCCCGGCTGACGGCCAGAGCCTGATCGCTTCTCCCGTAGAGGGGGGTCCCCTATATTCCGCTCCGCTTTGGGGCGATTTCGCTACAAAAGGCCGGCGGGAGAGGTGCGCTTTTGGGTTGGAAATTTCCTGCCGATCGGCTGCTGGAAAACAAAAGGATTTGGCAGAGCAGAAACCAACGGGCGGGGATTTAATGCCCCCCCCTCCATTTTTTCCAAACGAAACCACCCCAATTTAAGGCAAAATACTGCTGATATTTTTGCGGTTTTATGCATTTCGTTTTTAACGAAAGAGGGAGAAGACGCCATCGGGATTACTTCTATTTTTATGAAGGGGAACACCTAATTTTTCGTGATTTCGTTGGCGGGGTGAACCGGCCTCGCCTTCCTGTTGCTCGGCGGCGGGGAGCGGGCTCACTCTGCCGCCCGCCCGGTGCCGGCTGTCGCGGTTCCTCGGCCGGGAGCGCGGCCGGTAACCGGCCCCTTGAGGAATTTAATTTGCCCCTATAGGAATTAAATTTTCCAGCCGGACGTGGGAGAAACGCCGCCGCCGTCGCCGCTTCGTGCGAGCCCATCGGGAGAAAAACAACCCCGTGTCCGGCCCCGTCTGTGATTTCCTCCCGGGAAGACCGGGCTTGCAATGTGTCCAAAAAGCCGCCCAATTCGCCCCAAATATAGGGCGCTTTTTTTCACGCCTTTTTTTCTGTGTTTATTTTTTTTTCCACGCCAGGCCATGGCCGTCTCTCGTTGTGGCCCCGTGTGCGAGGCGGCGGCTCCCGGCGTCGGCGGGGGGGGACCCGGGGGTGGCCGCTGTCCCCTATCACAGGGGCCTCTCCGGGGTGCTGTCCCCTCCTTCCCTCTCCCTTGCACCTTTCTCCCTCCACTGATCTCTTGCAATCCGGACCCACGAGATCCACCCTCTCCTTTTTTTCTCCCCCCCTTCTCTTCCTCCCAGGATTTAGCAGTTTTATCCCGATGCGGGTGTCCTTCCTCTCTGTAAAGTCGTAAGTACCTTGAGGTGGGAGGAGTAAATTCAGCCTGACACTGAGAGCGCTTTTGTTGAAACAGGAGAGACTTGCGGTGTCCCTACTTAAATATGACACATGTGAGTAATCTCTTCCTATACAATATCGGAATAGGCAATTAGATTTTTCTTTCTAGAGGGCTGGCGGGAAGGGGGCTGGAGGGAAGGCAAAGAGCTTGTGCTTTAGTTGGGTGGTTTGGTTTGGTTTGGTTTTTTTTTTTTATTTTCCAGCGAGATAGTGAGATATGGCAAAAAACATGGGGTTTTTCTCGCGACTCAGCCTATCAGAAACGAAATAAAAAATTACCCGAGGCAAAGGAGCGAGAAGGATGGGTGGCAGCTCTCTGCTCCGTGAAGCTCCTTATTTATATGGAAAAGAATAACAAACCAACCAAAAAACCAAAAAAACAAACCAAAACGAACGAGGGGATATGTGGGAGATAAAGCATAGAAATAATCGCGATATCGCTGTCTGCCCCCGGCGCGAGCTGCCCTGTCGCGACAGTATTTGTTCTATGGGAGAACGGGGACAATGCTGTGTGCGGCCGAGGCCGGGCCCCTTCCTCCTTCCTGCGGCAGCGAATGCGCGGGGGGATTGGCTCCGTTAGGGACTCGTTTAACCCCCTCTCCCCCAAAAAGTGGTTTCAGGTATATTTCGCTGCTTTATAAATAATAATAAAAAATAAATATGGGAGGAGAAGGGGCCGCCCGTGAGCTAAGGCCGCTGCCGGCAGGCCGTTCCGCGACTGGGAAGGCTCCGCAGGGCAGCAAACACCGCCGGGGCCCCCAAAACGTGGAAAAATACCCCCCAAAAAACGGGGATGTGTGCTGAGCGCTTCCGTAATTTGGCCGCATAATTTAACCCGCACCCTCGGCTGGGCGCCGGGCGCTGGCCGGGGCCCTGTCGCCGCAGCAGCCGCCCCGATGGTGCGGGCGCGAATCCCCGAGGGGCTCTGGGACCGTGGAGCGGGGGGTGCGGCCCGACCCCGTCGTGCGGGACCGGGGCGCTGAAAGCGTCAGAGTGCCGCACCGCACCGCTCCGCGAGGCTGCGTGACGTCACGGCCGGGCCGGGGCGCCCCGTGACGTCACGGCTCGGCGGGGTGGACCCGCAGACCACCCCTCCCCGGTCCCGCCAGCAAACTCGAAATTTTTGGGGATGATCGGTAGCTCCCCCCTTTCTCACCGACGAAGTCTAAGCCCCGGAGCGGCTTCCCCCCACGTCGGGGCGGTGCCCGTGGAGGTGTAAAGCCCCCACGGTCCCCATCCGGGGCCGCCCCTCACCGCTGCCTCTCTCCGCAGGACGATGGACAGGCCGCCCGCCCCGCCGCCCCCCAGTGACCCCCGCGATGCCCGCCCCGCCCGGCGGCACGACTCGGAAGCGGAGAGCACGAGCGAGCCGGAGAGCAGCCGCGGGGGCATGGAGGCGCCGGCGGACCCCCAGCTGCTGCTCAACGGGGCGTCCAAGGAGGCGGGCCGGCCCTCCCCCGGGCCCCCCGCCGCCCCTGTGCCCGTCATCGAACTGGTGCGCCGGGGGGGCTCCCTGGACATAAAAAGCCGTGAGGCGGCGGGGGAGGCGATGCAGAGAGCGCCGGGAGCCGAGCCGTGCCGCGCCGCCGAGGCCGCCTGCGAGGCCCGCATGGTGCAGCTGAGCCCCCCCGCGCTCCCGCTGCAGCCCCCCGGCAGGGCCATGCTCTACAACCTGGGCCAGCCGCTGGCCACCATCAACAGGTCCGTGTCTCCCCCATCCCATCGCGGAGCGGCTCCCCGAGGGCTGCCCCGTTCGGCTGCGGGGCTCGGTGGCGGGGCGGCGGGAGGCGCGGGGCAGAGATGCGGGGCAGCAGCATCCCTTCCTCCGCACGGGACTCGTCGCTTAGTCATCGCGGGTTTGCATGCAACTTTGCAAAGAAAGAAAGTGAAAAGGGGAGGGAAAAAAAGAAGAAAGGAAAACCTCGTTCCTCGGAAAAAAAATGTTTTGAGTGGAAACGTCCGGGCAGAGCAGAGGGGGTTCGTCAGTAAACGGACGAGAACTGGTTTAGCTCTTCGGAGCTCCCCGGGCTCTGTCCTCCGTCGAGTCCCGCAAATAAGCGCAAGGGACAGCAAAGGCTCTGACAGGGGCTGAGCCGGCCCTGCGGGTTTGCGGGGACGGAGTCCTGCGCCCCGCTGTCGCCTCCCCTCCCAGGGAAAGCTGCGGTGCGGACCCGGCCCAGGTGTACGTGCGTGCCCTGCGGGGGAGCACAAACCCGCGGGACTGGGGTAGGGGTGGGTTTTGCCCGAAACCGCCAGCCTGGATGCCCCACGCCTCACACATCCCCTGCCCAGACCGGGCTGGCGTCCCTTGCTGCGTGTCCCCGGGCGGCCGCGTGTCGTGTCGCCGCACGACGCCGGGCTCGGCTTCGTGAGCCGTGAGCTGCGTCCGAGGTCACGGAGCAGCGCTGCTTCCCGCCGGCCCCGGACGCTGCCCCACCGCGGGACCGGGCCGGGAGAATGTCAGTGTGTCCTCACGGCCTCTCCGCCTTTCCTCTGCAGCGGGTTTTTCGGCGAACCGGACTCCTTCTCCATGTACGGCAGTAACCGGGTGAAGCGGAGACCCTCTCCATACGAGATGGAGATCACCGACGGTGAGAGCATTTCGCCCCTGCGCCGCCTCTTGGGGGGTCTCCATCTGCTGAGGGGGGCAAGTTCCTGTACGTTGCCACACTCTGGGATTAAAACCCCAGATAACAAAAAGATTAAACCCCCAAACCGTAAAATGCAAATAGAATGCCCAAGCAGTCAGGGTGGCTCTCTGGAAAGCGGAGCCCGCACCGGTCCCCACCATCGCCCAGCAGTGTGCTCGGTGTGTTTGCCTTCACCCAGAGAAGCAGCTCAGCGTATGGCTAATTACATCCCTGTTCTGCAAATTTCTTAGAGATTAAATCCGAAGGAAGACGCTAAATGTAAGCCTTTGTTGAAATGCAGATCAGGGCCATTACAATGAGGTGCTGTGTCTGTAAGCCCTTGCAGCCAGGAGACGTTCGCGCTGCAGACCACAGCCTCGGGCAGAAAGGACAACCTGCCTTTAAATTGCCTGGAGTCCGATCCTGCGCTGCGGTCTGCAGCGGCGCGATGGGATCGTGGCTGGTCCCTTAATTCAGTATCTATCCACACACTGGGAGGGGACGTGGAGGGTGACATTTTGCTGTTGGAGCAGAGATTCCAGGTGCGGGCATCCCTGGTGGAGCCGCAGGAAAACTTCAGAGAATGCAAGGGAGGGAGAAGGCAGGGCAGGATCCGCTGCTTGCTCCCCGGCAGCAGGCATGGAGTGCGGGATGCTGCAAAGAGACATTTGCCCACGGGATGCTGCCCACGAAAAGGGATATTTGTAAGAACAATTTGCATGTGGAAAGCCGACCTCTTTATCTGCGGAGTTAATAGCCCGTACACATGAGATTCTTTGAAATGAGTTTTCTCTTTAGCAATTGTAAACACTGTATTTCAATTGCTGGACAATTAATTT
Organism: Atrichornis clamosus; assembly: GCA_013400975.1. Taxonomy (NCBI): domain Eukaryota; kingdom Metazoa; phylum Chordata; class Aves; order Passeriformes; family Menuridae; genus Atrichornis; species Atrichornis clamosus. Next base: position 11,921 of record WBMZ01013157.1, on the reverse strand, counting down.
TTCTTCTTTCTAGCTAGCTGTCCCTTTCCTTCTACACACCTAATCTAAGATCTAATCATAATCGGCATCACTCTAAAATAATACATCCTGAAATTAGGGGCTCAGAGTATTATCTGCATTAATCGGTCCTTCTCTCCCCACTCTGTGCCCTCCTGGTCCTTTCAGACTGCAGCCCCGTGGGACAGGGGATGTCACAGCCCCAGCACAAGAAGGGCTTTTTGTCTGGGTTTTGATTCTGAGGCTTAGTGGTTACGGTGAAAAGTCCATCAAATCAGTATCTGACTAAAGCTTTTGACTTGCTATTAAATTAGGTATTAAGGATTACAGAAATACTTTGTTGTAACCAAGTTTTTTGACATGTGGTTTGATGCAGGTGTACAGATTGAGCCCAATCCTGCAGGTTCTGGCTCATGTGAATTTCCAAGAATGGATTCAACATTTTGGGGGGGAAAAATAGGTATCAGATGATGTTTTCTAAACTGAAGCAATTTGTAGGGATGTACATCCCATACCGAGGCATCTGAGTGGTCTGAGGGGCTTGGTTTATTGCTCTGATGGTCACCTGCTGGGTGACATCCACGGCACACAGGAGCATCACCCTTGAGGGTCCTAAGCTCTTGGAAGCTGCAGAATGGCAGGAAATTCTTGCCAGCCAGTTTGTGTTTAGTCTTTTTCTGTAAGAAAACAAGTGCTGGGGGTTTTGCAACTATTTCTTTATCTATTTTAGGGAAATTTTGTTCAATCCATTAGAACAAAATTCAGGCAAAAATTCTCATGCGATTGCTTGAATTAATTATGAGGCAATTTTCTCTGTGAGAAATAGATCTTCTATTATAACACAGCTATGGGGCATTTTAATATTCTTCATTACTTGACATGTTTTGGCCAAAACCTGATCTCTTGCCAAAAGATATATTTAACTCAGTTGGTGCGGGAATCAAGGATTTGACTGGTGTCAGAATTTGTGGTATATACTGGAGCTTGATTTGGGTGCCCCTGGATGAAAATGAACAGGCCTTTTTTTTCTGATTTCTGACCAATTTATGAAGAGGTCATCAACTTTCAGTGAGCAGACACACATATTTGCAGCCTGTGAAGACTCGAAGCCTCCTGAATTGTTTTTTTTTTTTTAATGAACAGTATCCAAGGTGGGATTATTTCTCATGCCTCTATGGGAGTAAATAGTTTTTAAACTGCATCTCCTTCTGGACTCAAGACTGCTTACTTTGTCTTGTCTGGAAAGAGCACTCACGTGTCAAAACCGTTGTATTATTGTAGTGGGATGTAGCACATTATTCACAGCTTAATTAGCAGTGCTGTTGAGGTCCCTTTGGTCCCTGCCACCTTCCCCACGATCCTGTGGCATAGCAGGCTGTGCACATCAGGGACAAGAAACCTTCCCTTTGCATGAGCTCTTGCACATTAATTCATGCAAAGGGCATTATGTGCTGTTTGGGGGTGAATATTGCCTTTATTAAGGTATCACACTGGAATCTTAAAGGTCAGAGATCTCATTTCTACATCCTCCACCTTATCCAGAGGCTCTTTGGGATTTTCGGGGACTGCCTGCTCCTGGGCATGCTGTGAGGAGGAGTGAGTTTTGTGGCTGCTCACACACTGGAGTAGTCACTAACTCTAATCAGGCTGTGTCCCCATGCAAGCCCTGCAGTGCAGGGCAGTCTGTGTGGTGTGCTGGACTGAAGGGACTCGGTTTCCCCTGAAGGGAGGAAAGTGTGATGGTATCTAAACAGCTGGAACAAGGAACTTCTCCTGTTGTGCAAGGTGGAGGTGCAGCCTGACTAAGATGCTTATAAAAAGTCACACCTGTTTGGCTCCTGTGCCACAGTCAAGGTAGTCAAGAGTTTTGCTTGACAAGAATAAAGGTGTTTAAATGTCCCCTGGGGTGCTGGTTTCACTGGGTGATGGCAGAGCTGTGGCTTAAAATGCTCACCAAGGCCAGGGACCTTCCCCCACCAGGAGGGATAGTTAGGCACGTGTCTCCGAGTGGGGAATACAGGAGAGAGATGGTGGGGTGGGAATTCCACAGTCTTTTGGGGTAAGATTCACCACTGTGTTACCTGCAAGTCTTTGCTTCACACTCTGTGATGGTTTTCATTGTATGTGAGGCTTCCTATTTTATGGGAGTTTTTGCCATGGTTCTTTTCACGTGATTGTTTTGACCTTCCACTGTTGATGTCTCCTGGAGGAGATGGAGAGGATGTAGTAATAAAAGCATCTTATGGTAATGTCCTGTTATGTGAGCTGGTTTCCATGGATCCAAAGGTCTAAAATCCCGATTTACAGCATTGCTGCTCCTGTATCACAGTACTTTTCAAAAGATGTGCTTTTGGGTCTCTTCTAGCACAAAGTTTTTCTCATGCCAACAGGAGTTACCCTGATGTGCTGAAAGGAGAATTGGTGTGTTTTGTGCTTCTGTCCTGTGTAACAGCCCTTGTCAGAAATATGGCTGTAAAATTTCAGGATTTTAATTGGAGTTTACACGTAATTAGGCAAAATGGACACCTCTAGCAATCTCCCTTCTCCAATTAGTGTCAGAGGGAGTTTTTGCCCTGTGGCAGAGAGGTGTAGAGAGAACAGGCAGCCCTCAGGTCAGCTGTGAAACTGCTTCATCCTCCACCTGGGTCCAGCCTTCCAGAAAGGGCACTGCCTTCACTCTGGGGGTCAGGCTGCTACCTGTCCTCATTGCTATGGGGCAAATCCCACCACCCTGTTTCACACAAAACACCCAGAGGGGCTGGTGGCAATCCTGTGGTCTCCATCAGCAGGGAAGATCTCTGGATCTCAGAGTTGTCAAAGCCTTTGCCCAAGCTAATCTCTTCCTGTCCCAATGGTGCGTCCTTTAGGCACTTTTGGGATAGAAAATAAAGCCATTTACTTGAGATAACTTTTAATAGGACCTTTGTTGCTGAGTTAACCTTGTTGTTGAATTGAGATACCCTAAAATTATAGCAGCCTTCTGCACATGTATCATGGCCTAAGCCTTCTTCCTTGGAGAGGTAAATTTAAGTATCTGAGGAAACATCCAAAGAGATGCAACTCCATTTTTCCCTTCCGCTGGATTGCACAGAAGTTATGGCACTCTCAGCTTATCAGGTCAGCTTCAGTTAGCTGCAATTCTTGATTCATTGCCTTGCTGATGTCTCTAAAACTAACCAGTTAATTTGGGAAGCAGTGACCTATTCAGCAAAGCAATGCCTGAGCCGTTAAGCCCTGCTCCTAATTCTGCGTGGTTGGAATTGCAGGTCCTCACACGAAAGTGGTTCGCCGCATTTTTACCAACAGCCGGGAGAGATGGAGACAGCAGAACGTCAACGGGGCCTTCGCGGAGCTGCGCAAGCTCATCCCCACCCACCCGCCCGACAAAAAGCTGAGCAAGAACGAGATTCTGCGCCTGGCTATGAAATACATCAACTTCCTGGCCAAGCTGCTCAATGACCAGGAGGAAGAAGGAAACCAAAGGGGCAAAGTGAACAAAGACTCGGGGATAGTCCAGGAAGACCTCCTGCAGGACATGTTGTCTCCCAACTCTAGCTGTGGAAGTTCTTTAGACGGGGCGGCGAGCCCGGACAGCTTCACGGAAGAGCACGAAGCGCTGGATTCGAAGCACACGCGGAGCCTGCACCACGCCATTCTCCCCGTAGAAGGCAGCGCGCAGCGGTGATGACCCTCACGCTGCTCCCGAAGCGCCGCGGCCGAGAGGCCAGGCCTGGGTGTGCAGACGCTGGAACTTGTGCTCGTGGGATTTATGACTCTGCCTTTCCCCGGGAGCTCGGGCTTCCCGTTCTCCCCAGCCTGGGACGCAGCGGCCGGCACGTTGGCTGAGGACAGCACCAACCCAGACGGACGTTCGGGGTTCAGGTACGTGACCGTACAAAGAAGAAAAGCATTGAAGTCATCTTCGTTGTACAGACTGCTCGGGATGGGGCTCTGCTGAGGGGAAGGGGACGCGGCCGGCACCTCTCCAGCGTTTAGAGGGTTTTCAGACTGCTGGATGACCGTCGATTTTTAAACAGTTGTCTGGTTGAGACATGGAACTCCTCTTTCTCTGCTGGTGGAGGCCACCGGCGCTTTCCAGCCCCACGTGGTGCTGGAAACTGCTGCATCACGCCAGCGCTGCAGCACTTCTCTAGCCTGTGGCACGTACAGCTGGCCTGAGCAGGAGCTTGGCCACATGTTCCTGTTGTCCGAGAGCTTTTGACTGTATCTTTTTAAAGAGGTGAAAAAATACCCTCAGCAAAAGAACTATTAAAAGGATTTAGACTATTTCTATTTCTCTCCTTTTTTCTTTATCTTTTTTTCCCCCCCCTTTCTTCCTTTCCCTTCTATCTAATTTTGGATTGTTTGGGGTTGTTGTATTTATGACGTGGGATTATTTCTGTTTAACACTGTCATGCAGTATCCACTGAATGAAAAGGTACAAAGGTGTTTTCTACCAGCCTCCCAGTCCCTGATTCTTCTGCTGGTAACACTCAGCAGCTGAGTAGCAAGCGTGCTGTGGTCTCCTGGAGTTTTCCCAGTGGTTTCTGTAGGGCCAGAGCTTCTCTCAAGAAAGATGAGTTTCAGAGTTGGCAAGGGAAGAAAGTATTTGCTAGTCAAGTATCTCCTTGGACTGGGGGATTTTTAAATCCAAAAAACAAAAAAAAAAAAGGCAAAAGGAGTTAATGATCTATCAACAGTGTGCGTGTACATAGGGTTATAAAAGAGTTTTAATGTTATGCTTTGAATTTTTTGGTTTTATTGTGTGAAAATGGTGGTTCAGCTGTGCCAATGCCCACAGTGTGAACAATAGTGCTGGATTTATCCTGGCGTTAGGAAGGTCCTCACCTGTCAAGGCTGGTAGGAGTCCACAGCCTCTCTGAATCTTTCGGGGAAGCAGTAAAAACAGTGGTGGGATTAACCTCCATTCCTGAGTGCTCAAATTGCTGCAAAATTGAGCTCTGTGACTGAGCTTATCCTCGGATGCCTGCCCCCCAGGAGGGTGTTTGGGAAACGGGAGGAGTGGGGAGCAGGAGGCTGCTGGCGGCTGGGAGCTGAGGACCACACTGTGCCATCACCTGCATCAGGCCCATCTCTCACCAACCCTCCCCCTGATGCCTCATGGAGCAATTGCCCCAAGCCCGTCCTCTCCCTCTGCAGAGACGTCAAGGCACAGAAATCTCTACCATGCTACAGGAAAAAAAAAAACCAACCAACCAACCACACACAAACATCCTTTGGAAGGGAATAAATCTTTCTGAGTGGGGATGACTTCCTCCGCACTCATGCCTTCCCAAGGATGCTGAGGTACAAGGAAACACAGAGAATTTGAGTGGGTGTCTGCAAGCCCGTCCAGGCTTAATTCAGAGCCCTGTCATTTCCGTCCCTGCTTTGTTTTGATGCCTCTTTGTAAATAATAGGTAAGAGTCTGGCGTGCGGCTTGGCATGTTAGGTGCAATTAGTTGCCTGGAAAGGGATCCTGGCCCATGCAAGGATTTCCAGCATAGACCCCTAATTCCTTGGAAAGCATCAATATCCCCCTTCTTTAATTGGGGAAGAGGAGGAAAACTTCTTCCTGCATCTGGATCACTCATGCATGGGGGTTTTTACTGGAGGGGGTTACCCACAGGGCCAGGCCAGGGAAGGTGCTGGTGGGTGAGGAAGAAACACAGAGGAAGAGGTTTGGACTGGTACTGGTGCCAGGGGCAGGAGAGGCAAGCAGAGGATGCCAGGGGGCCCTCTGGGAAGAAAGGGGGATGCTGTCACACAGGTAAAGCCGTTCTTGCTTCCAAAATAACCCTGGGTGGGGTATGTGGGGGTTTTACACCCTTTTTATTAAACTGTTGCAAGAAAAAAGTAAATCACCGATTCTCAGAAATTCCTCATTCCACACTAATTCATTATTCCTTGTTTCTGTCTTCTCGGTAGCTGAACAGTTGGGAAAATGGTACAACCTTGGCAGCACCCCCAAACTGCCCCACGCACACGTGCTCCCGCGGGTAGCGCCGTAGGTCTCCCGGGGTATGTACAGTTGTACTTTAATTGTGATTTGAATGGTACATTTCCTCTGCCCACCTCTCCTCCTGCCTGCTTCACCTCTCGCTGTGTGGGCCATCGTCCCCCGTTCCCGTTGGAAGCAGCGCTCTGGGGCAATGTCGTTCCGCGTGAGTGAATTCCCGCCTTAACAATTTTTGGTTTTTTCAGCCCTGTCCCTTTCTCTGCCACCCTCCCCTTGGGTTTCTGCATTTTTTCTGCAGAAATGAAGTAACCAGACCTGGTACCCTGAGTCTCAACCCACTGTGGATGTGCTATTTAGAAAACACATTTGTTGTAATGTGTGTGTATATATAAATATATATATATAATGAATATATCAAGAATATTTCTAAATAAAGTTTTACAAAGCAGTCTGCACTTGCTGTCTGCGTCTGTCCCACCTCATCACTTGAATCCATTGCTACTTTGGTATTTCATTCCTGAGCATTGTGGAATGAAGATGCCAGGGTGGCCCCATTCCCAGCCACCGAAAGACAAAAACAGGCAGCAAAAACCGTTGCAAAAGGATCTGCTAATTTTTTTCTTGCTTGACTCACACCGTCCAGCCTGGGCTGGACTTCTGCAGAGAGAGCAAGCAGGAGGAAGAGCGCGCGGGGCCAGCAGGAAGGAAGGCGGGTGATGAAGCAATGCCCCGCTGCAGGCGAGCGTTACCAGCCACCACCACCTTACGCCCAGCGTGTTATTTGCAGTCCCCCAAGGGCTCCAGAGGCCTTTTCCCTTCTTTTGGTGAGGCTGGCTGTGCAAGGAAGGGGCTGCTGGGGGCCGTGCTAGTTTCCTTCGCACCCTGGCAAGCGTTCGGCCATGATTTAATAGGCAATGAGAGTAATTCCTCTTTTTTTTTTACAAAATTTATCACAGCCATGTGCAGAAGTGCTTTTAAAAAATATATAGCATTAATTAGGGAGTGTTTACAGAGCTAAGTGGTCCATTGAACACGTTTGTGTTTATATATATATATTTTTTATGGTGCTGATGGTGTCCAACACCATACTGATAACACAGAGCACATGAGCAGGAATGCTACCACAAGTATTTTCTTGTCTTTAATTTCTATACATTTTAGAGTCATTGCCTATTTAGACAGAGCCTTTTAGAGCATCCCTTGTTTTTTTAAGGCATCTCCCAAAAAGCTTAGCTGCTAACACCTCCTCCCCAGCAGCCTGACAGCCAAGGCTTGCTTTTAAAGTTCCTAGGTGAAATTCCCCACCACGTGGGAGAAGGAATCCCTTCTCACACTCCAACCTGGGGGTGCAGGGAGCCCTGTCCAGGCACAGCCCCCACTAGAGACATCGGGGGCCCCCTCCACAACCAGGCTGAGCAAAGCCCCTGCAGCCAGGACTGGGCTGGTTTCATCCCAGGCACCGGGACAAGGCATGGGGCAGGTGTGGGGCAGTGTGTGGCTGCAGGGTGTTTAACTGGAGCTGGGAGATTGTGACTGCACAGCTGATTTAACCCGTGTCCCATGCTGCTGCCAGCCCAGCAAGCGCTGATAGCTCGCCCACCAGGTTATCTCTGCCTCCCACCTCCTGGCTCTCTCCCTCCCTTCTTCCATTGCCAGGACAATTCTCCTTTCATCTCCCCCTTCTGCTTTTTTGCTTTCTTCGAGTGAACTGTCCTTAATGACCACAAGTCTTTTGCAACCAGCAAAGGGAAAAACACCTATAAATGAAAAACACCTGCAAGGCGAAGGCTTCAAACCACTCTGTGCACATATATAGGTTCTATAACCTGTGGAAAGGCCTGAGAGACTTCCAGTGCCATCTGCTCTGCGGTGGGATGGTTAATGTGCATCACTCCTGATTGACCCTGGTGGTGGGGAAGTCCTGGGTGCTGCTGTGCTGGGACAGGCTCCAGGGTTTTGTCCCCAGCTGGTGGCTTCATGTTGGCCATGTTGGAAAGAGCATCCTTCTTCCAGCACCTTCTTCTCCAGAGCGTCTGGACCTTGCTGCTGCTTGGCCACCAAGATGCAAATGTCACAGAAGGCATCGGACATCATCTGCCTTTGTGTTTCTTTTTAAAAATAATTTTTGAAAGCCCTTCCCATTCTTGTCTTCTGATGGAAAATTTAATTTGTTTCTTGTCAAATGGCAATTTCTTTTTACAATTAAGTTGTGTTGCAAGTGGTGATGTGCACTGCTCTGTGGGTTCAAATATATGGGGGAGAAAACCCCAATCTAATCTGTTTTTTTCTCTGCTTATGCAAAATAGAAAAGAAAGTTGGGAAAAGCACCCCAGGGTCCTGGTTTCCACTGCAAAGAAGGGATTGGTGCAGCAGGAGGGAAATAGCCTGGGTATTGTGGGTGGCATTGCCCTTGGCTGGGACAGGGCCGGAGTTCATCTCTCACTGCTGGCACCACAAGGTGATGGGGATTCTGGTCTGTAGTGCAGGAAATTTTCTGGCAAATAGTGGTTTCTTCACAAACTTGAAACAGGTGCATTTAAAGGTATTTTCTTAATCCAGTTTTCTAGCACATCCCAGTGTGTTAGAACTCAGTGACATTCAAGATCCCAGTGGCAGAAAATTTCCCTTACCAGTGCATGGGTGACACTGGGGAGTGAGAACAGATGGGACTAGACATTGAGATAAAATTGAATTAAAAACCAGAGAGAAGGTGGGAGGAATGCATATGTCCAAGACAATGAAACAAGAAACACAAAACCCACAAACCACCCTGAATTTGGGCAGCTTCTATTTTCAAGCCTCATTATCTGTTTTTATTTACAGTCTTTCTGGCAAAGCCACGTTGAGGGCAGCCTGCACTGGCAGCCCTGCCTGGGAACTCCGCTGAAGCCAGGCGCAAGGACCTGCTTCATTAAGGGCATTCCCCATAACTGAATTAAATATGCTCACGGAAACGACAGGACCCAAACATTCCCACCCCGGCAGCCGATGAGAAAGCTTCGCCTCTTTGCTGTGACAGGCCAGTGACAACAGGAGGGAGTAATTTATGGCTCTCTGGGACTGCTCTTCATCCCGGGGCTCATCCCTGACATTCCCACCGCCTCACAAAGGCTGCAGCCGGTCTGTGGTGCCCAGGGGACATCGCACTCTCACACGCAGCAAGGAGATGAGCCGCGAGCACGATCCTCTCTCTCCTTCCAGCCTTGTTCTTTCTCTCTGGTCCTCCTGCCTCTCCTGTCACCTTACTTCTCACTCCTCTTTTTTTTCAGTTTCCATCCCAAAATTGGTGCTGGGGTGCAGGGCTAGGGGTGCTGGCTCAGCGGGGCTAGGTGTGGACGGGAGAGGATGAGGATGCTCTGAGACTGCGGAGGCTCAGGAGGGGGGACCTGCACCACTGATGGGGATGCAGGAAGCCTCCGGGGTGGGGGGGTTCAATAGGCACTTTCAAACTTGTCCCCCCGGTGGACATTCCTTTTCCCCTGCTCTTGGAGCTATTCTCAGCAGCCCCAGTGACCTTTCCGGGGAACAATTTACTATTGTGTTTTGGTGAAGCCCGGCCTCTATTTTTACACTCTGTTTTGCTGATGCGGGCACAGGGAGCGAGACGGGAATCCAGCAGGAAATGGGAGGGAACGTCTGGAGCATGGCTAATACTGCCTCGGTGCTTTGATGTGCCGTGCCCGAACCCGTCCGGCAGCACGTGGTGGGGCCGGGGGCTTCGCTCCCTGCCCATCCCTCTGGTAAATCCTCCATGGCACCAGCTTGATCTGGCCGTGCCAGGGTGGGAATGGGTCCTGCAGTTAAGGGCTCTTGGCAATGAGGCCAGCAAAGCCGCAGGGGTACTGTGCTCCCCCGTGCAGGCACGGTGCAAAGTGAAAGGCAGCTTTCTGCTGGCATTGTGTTCCTTAAGGAATGCTGGAAACAAGGAGAGCAGATGACTTGCCGACTGGGCTAGGAGAGGTTTGACGACTTGCCCAAGGGTGTCCGGGAAAGCCATGGCAGATCTTCCTGAGCTGCACCACGTGAAATGGGCCGGCTGGAGGCGGCAGGTCGATGCGTGAGGTGCCACTAAGCTGCGGTCCTTCCCGATGTGGGACCTTGAACCAGGCTAGGGAGGAGTAAATGGCTCCAAAAATGGCAAGCATCACAGTCTAGAGTGGCTAGGGGAGCGTGGCTGCCTGCATGCCCTGTTCACCCTGTGTCTGTGGCAGAGAACAACAGACAGTCGCACTCCAGATGTATATCTGGGAAGACGGCCAAAGCCCAGGGAAGGGAAGGGAGTGTGTCCAGTCCTGCAGCTGTTCTGTTTCCACCACTGTCACCACCCGCAGCACAGACCCTGAAGTAGGAGTAGGACCCTGCTGCCCAGGGCTTGCCCAGAGCCCATGGAAACGAGAGGCAAGGCACTCCTGCATGTCTAACAGGTCCAGCCATGGCCTCATCTGCTGCCCATCCAAGGCTGTCTGGGAGGGGATGGGAGCAAGGAAATGCCTTACAGCAGCTGTCCCATCTCCAGAGCACGTTACTGGCTGTGATATATCCCTTCACACACTACTGTAGCTGAAACAAAACACATCAACACCATCCCATGGTGCAAGTCGTGTGTCTTGCAACCACCCAGGATCACAGCACCACTCCTCTGAGCATCCAGTCTGCCCCATCCCTGGGAATGGCATTGAAATGGGAGCTGGAGGCTGTCGGGGGTGTCCTGGGGGGTTTATGGAGACAGTTAGCAGTGTGCCATCATGGATGCTGCGGGTGGGAAGCTGCTGCTCGGGGTGGGGGAGGCTCTGTGTTTGCCGGGTGTGCAGCTGGTGAATTGGTGCCCTGTGCATGCTGGCTCAGGAAGCAGGCGAGGAACAAGCCTGGATGAGGCTCCAGTGTGGGACATCACCGAGGTGTGTCAGCAGGGACACATCAGCATAGCCACAGGTGTGGCAGGGAGTCACAAACATACCCACCTCCGCAAAACCTGTCCATGCACGGGACAGGTGAGCGTGCACTGGCTTGCCCACAAATGAATGGCCCATGTGCTCCTACACACGCAGTGGTGCGCAAACACACACACTCCTTTTTGCACGGCCCACACCTGTGGGCACATCCATGGATGCACTTTTGCAGACAGTCCTAAATCCACGTTCGGATGGATGTGGATATGCAGTACTGCATGTGTCCCAAGCCCATTAAATACTCACACACGTGTCCCCTGCCCCTTGCACGCTGCCCTGCTGGTTGTCCCCACCAGACAAAACACCAAGGTGGTTTTGCTTTTGGTTGCCATCAGCAGAAATCACTCCCAAAGATGGTTCCTGCCTAATTCTAGCAGACCCTGAGCTGCTTTTCCCCTTCTGGTTCAGGTGGCATCAAACGTCCCAAAGCAGGAGGCACGGGATGGTTTTCCCAGGGTGTTTCCCGGGCGGCAGGAAGGCTGAGCCGAGCCATGGCAGCCGTTGCTCCTATCTCGGCCGCCTGCCCGTCCCTGGCACCACCCTCCAGCTGGCTCGGAGCTGCTCCCCTCTATCGCTGCGTGCAGGTGCCGCGGGATGGGGATAAGGTCCTACAGCCACACACCCCAACGGGACGGGCGGAAGGGCGGTGTGAGCGGGAGCGTGTCCGTCCCCTCCGGCGGGGACACTGTCCCCACGCTGGCAGTGCCACCGCCACCGCCCTGCCCGCTGCTCCGCTCTCCAGCAAGAGCTCGCAACCGACGCCTTCCCAGCGCCGTGGCCCGGCGGGGTCACAGCGGGGCTGTTCCACGCGGGGTCCCACCCGAGCCCCTCGCCGAGCCCGGGCGGCCGCTGCCCTCCCCGGGTCGCCGCCTTCGTGCGGGCGCCTCCTTTGAGCAGGTGTGGGGGAACCCCCGCTCGCAGATAAATGGCACATCAAACCCACCGCAGCACCAGCGCTTCCCGCCTGAGCTGCGCGGCCGAGCCAGGGCGGAACCGGAGCAGTTCCGAAGCGGAGC